>CAJHUC010001084.1:0-51647 GCA_905146915.1 Ostreobium quekettii
CATTCAAACTGCGTGACGTCACCTTGTCAGCCAGCTTCGCCGATGCACCTTTGTTGAGCAGCAGTTCAGCAACTCTTGTGTAGCCATTTGCTGCCGCCTCCATGAGGGGTGTCTTCCCTCCCTGCGAATCATCTCATGCTGTGAAACTGTCATCATTGCCACCATGCAGGATAGAAACCGCAAGCACAAACAACATGGCTCTGTGAGAACGACGGGGTGCGTTTCTTGCCTGGTCAGCTGCATCCAAAGAAGCCCCCTTGTCTGCTAGCAGCTCTACAAGCTCCAAAACGGTATTCTCAGCGTTGCCCTTTCTAAACAATCCGGGTCGGAATGCAGCTAGCAAGGGGGTTATTCCTTCCTGTGAACACGCACACAGCTCAATGAAAAGAAAAATTGTGTGCCATTGCCTTCTCATAAAGACTCAACATCCTTCCCACTAAGATGAACATATCTGGCAGAAAGAGCACCCGTGAGGAAAACAAACAGCAAAAGAAGAGGCCAGTCCACACTGCCAGGCTCCAGAACGAAGGTACCACGTATGGCACACGATCTGCACCGTTGATGTGCCACACTTTTGAATTGGTATCCATACTTGTGCACACAGAGGGGCTTCCAGTTACTCTGGAGAGACTAACCAGTTTCTGATAATGCTCTGACCGCCTTTGGCCGCCCAGCATTTTCCGTGTCCGTTCAGAGTGGGGTTGCAGAATTGGGACAACAACAAGCCAGCCCGGCCCCACAACGTCTGATATATGCAACAGATCATCTTACAGACTGAAAACACTGTGGTACATATCCCAATTCGCCATTAATGACAACTCCGGGGAAGGTCACAAAAGGCCAAATGGTGGACACGATTTGGACAACGGTGTCGCCTGGAAAATCAAAGCCTGCTAGAAAAATGGCACAAATTGCCAGGTGTTAATGTGTTCATGACAATCACAGCAGCGCGATCGTGTGGCTGTGACCCTGTTTTGCAGCCGAAAGGAGGATTTCAGTGTGCATCGATGGCCCGTGATGTGAAAGTACAAAACACCAGGCCTCACCCCATCAGTGGCATCCACTGTGGCACCGTGCTCCAACAGCAGTGCCGCAGTGCTGGTGTGGCCCCCCAATGCAGCCGAGAAGAGGGGTGTCTGACCTCCCTGCACATCATAGAATGCATTCTCCACACCAGAAAGGGTTTCGTAGGAAAGCTGTCATTTGTCAGTCAGTGTGGGGTGGCAGGCTTGGAATGGTAGCTTGCTAGCCCAGCAGTGGACAACACATGCAACAGACCCCCTGGCCAAACAGGGAAGCACTGTGCCGCATACCCCAACTCACACCTCTGAGGAGAACCACAATTGGGCACAAGGATGCGATGGTTGGATTTCGCATCATTCATCCACATGCCCATTGATGGCCCGTGATGTGAAAGTATAAAAGACCAGGCCCCACCTCACTGGTGGCATCCACTGTGGCACCGTGATCCAAAAGCAGTGCCGCAGTGCTGGTGTGGCCGCCCCATGCAGCCGAGAAGAGGGGTGTCTCACCACCCTGCGCATCATAGAATGCATTCTCCACACCAGAAAGGGTTTCGTAGGAAAGCTGTCATTTGTCAGTCAGTGCGGGGTGGTAGGCTTGGAATGGTAGCTTGCTAGCCCAGCAGTGGACAACACATGCAACTGATCCCCTTGCAAAACAGAAAAGCACTGCGCCAGATACCCCAACTCACACCTCTGAGGAGAACCACATTTGGGAACAAGGATGCGATGGTTGGATTTCGCATCATTCATCCACATGCCCATTGATGGCCCGTGATGTGAAAGTATAAAAGACCAGGCCCCACCTCACTGGTGGCATCCACTGTGGCACCGTAATCCAAAAGCAGTGCCGCAGTGCTGGTGTGGCCGCCCCATGCAGCCCAGTTGAGGGGTGTCCAACCATTCTGTGCATCATAGAACGCATTCTCCACACCAGAGAGGGTTTCGTAGGAAAGCTGTCATTGTCAGTCAGTGTGGGGCGGCAAATTTAGAATGGGACCAAGCTAGTCCAACAGTGGCCAACACATGCAACAGACCCCCTGGCCAAACAGGGAAGCACTGTGCCGCATACCCCAACTCACACCTCTGAGGAGAACCACAATTGGGCACAAGGATGCGATGGATGGATTTCGTATCATGCATCCACATGCGCATCGATGGCCCGTGATGTAAAAGTACAAAAGACCAGGCCTCACCTTACTGGTGGCATCCACTGTGGCACCGTGCTCCAACAGCAGTGCCGCAGTGCTGGTGTGGCAGCACCTTGCAGCCCAGAAGAGGGGTGTCTCACCACCCTGCGCATCATAGAATGCATTCTCTACACCAGAGAGGGTTTCGTAGGAAAGCTGTCATTGTCAGTCGGTGCGGGATGGCAGGCTTGGAATGGTAGCTTGCTAGCCCAGCAGTGGCCAACACATGCAACTGATCCCCTTGCAAAAGAGAAAAGCACTGCGCCACATACCCCAACTGACAGCTCTGAGGAGAACCACAATCGGGCAAAAGGACGCGATGGATGAATTTCGAATCATGCATTCACATGCGCATCGATGGCCCATGAAGTGAAACAAAAGACCAGGCCTCACCTTACTGGTGGCATCCACTGTTGCACTGTGGCCCGTGCAGGGCATGCGCATCAACACTCAGAAGCAAACACACACCGGTGACACTTCACTGTTTCAAGAGGCCAATTGTGGATGCTTGCAATGCCCCACAAGACCATTTCAACCCATTCGCCATTGCAAAACTTGCAGCAATGCGCACACACCATGCTTGGGTGGGCACCCTTGCGATCTAATTTCTGCAATCCTGTGTTTACGTGTTTTAAGATGTTTAAACTACCTGCGATGGATGCACTGCAAAATGAGTACGAGAAATCCCAACTGCACATTGCAGGAGGAATGCTGCACATGCTAACAAAGTACATATCTTATATGGAGTCAAAGCCCCTGCTGATTTATGGCCTCGTGCCGCATTTCAGGTGATCAAGCCCAATTTCGGTGCCATCAGTTCAAAGTCGACGGCATCGAAATATAAACACGTTCCCTTGCTGGACCCTTTCGACAATTGTGGGAACTAGGGCACCACAAGCTAGTCACACTAGGGGGCATTCAAACTGTGTGACATCACCTTGTCCGCCAGATTCGCGGAAGCGCCTTTGCTGAGCAGCAGTTCAAAAACTCTTGTGTAGCCATTTGCTGCCGCCTCCATGAGGGGTGTCTTCCCTCCCTGCGCGTCATCTCATGCTGTGAAACTGTCATCATTGCCGCCATGCGGGACGGAAACCGCAAACACAAACAACACTGCTCTGTGAGAATGGTGGGGTGGATTTCTTGCCTGGTCAGCTGCATCCAAAGAAGCCCCCTTGTCTGCTAGCAGCTCTACAAGCTCCAAAACGGTATTCTCATTGTTGCCCTTTCTAAACAATCCAGGTCGGAATGCAGCTAGCAAGGGGGTTATTCCTTCCTGTGAACACACACACAGCTCAATGAAAAGAAAAATTGTGCGCCATTGCCTTCTTATAAAGACTCAACATCCTTCCCACTAAGATGAACATATCTGGCAGAAAGAGCACCCGTGAGGAAAACAAACAGCAAAAGAAGAGGCCAGTCCACACTGCCAGGCTCCAGAACGAAGGTACCACGTATGGCACACGATCTGCACCGTTGATGTGCCACACTTTTGAATTGGTATCCATACTTGTGCGCGCAGAGGGGCTTCCAGTTATTCTGGAGAGACTGACCAGTTTCTGATAATGCTCTGACCGCCTTTGGCCGCCCAGCATTTTCTGCGTCTGTTCAGAGTGGGGTTGCAGAATTGGGACAACAACAAGCCAGCCCGGCCCCACAACGTCTGACATATGCAACAGATCAACTTACAGACTGAAAACACTGTGGTACATATCCCAATTCGCCATTAATGACAACTCCGGGGAAGGTCACAAAAGGCCAAATGGTGGACACGATTTGGACAACGGTGTCACCTGGAAAATCAAAGCCTGCTAGAGAAATGGCCCAAACTGCCAAGTGCTAACGTGTTCCTGACAATTACGGCAGGGCAATCGTGTGGCTGTGACACTGTTTTGCAGCCCAAAGCAGGGGTGTGTCGCCATCCAGGCCATCAGGCATCAATCAAGACAAAGGGCGCCTGGCAACTCCGTAAACATCCATTCAGAGCAGGGCGGCAAACTTGCGATGGAACCAAGCTAGCCCGGCAGTGGCCAACGCATGCAACAGCCCCCCTGGCCAAACAGGGAAGCACTGTGCCGCATACCCCAACTCACACCTCTGAGGAGAACCACAATTGGGCACAAGGATGCGGTGGATGAATTTCGTATCGTGCATCCGCATGCGCATCGATGGCCCGTGATGTGAAAGTACAAAAGACCAGGCCTCACCTTACTGGTGGCATCCACTGTGGCACCGTGCTCCAAAAGCAGTGCCGCAGTGCTGGTGTGGCCGCCCCGTGCAGCCGAGAAGAGGGGTGTCTCACCACCCTGCGCATCATAGAACGCATTCTCCACACCAGAGAGGGTTTCGTAGGAAAGCTGTCATTGTCAGTCAGTGTGGGGTGGCAGGCTCGGTATGGTAGCATGCTAGCCCAGCAGTGGCCAACACATGCAACAGACCCCCTGGCCAAACAGGGAAGCACTGTGCCGCATACCCCAACTCACACCTCTAAGGAGAACCACAATTGGGCATAAGGATGCGATGGATGGATTTCGTATCCTGCATCCACAAGCGCATCGATGGCCCGTGATGTGAAAGTACAAAAGACCAGGCCTCACCTTACTGGTGGCATCCACTGTGGCACCGTGCTCCAAAAGCAGTGCCACAGTGCTGGTGTTGTCGCCCCTTGCAGCCCAGAAGAGGGGTGTCTCACCACCCTGTGCATCATAGAATGCATTCTCCACACCAGAGAGGGTTGCGTAGGAAAGGTGTCATTGTCAGTCAGTGCGGGGTGGCAGGCTCGGAATGCTAGCATGCTAGCCCAGCAGCGGCCAACACAAGCAACAGCCCCCCTGGCCAAACAGGGAAGCACTGTGCCACATACCCCAACTCACACCTCTGAGGAGAACCACATTTGGGCAAAAGGATGCGATGGATGGATTTCGTACCCTGCATCCACAAGCGCATCGATGGCCCGTGATGTGAAAGTACAAAAGACCAGGCCTCACCTTACTGGTGGCATCCACTGTGGCATCGTGCTCCAAAAGCAGTGCCGCAGTGCTGGTGTTGTCGCCCCTTGCAGCCCAGAAGAGGGGTGTCCAACCATTCTGTGCATCATAGAACGCATTGTCCACACCAGAGTGGGTTTCGTAGGAAAGCTGTCATTGTCAGTCAGTGTGGGGTGGCAGGCTCGGAATGGTAGCATGCTAGCCCAGCAGTGGCCAACACATGCAACAGCCCCCCTGGCCGAACAGGGAAGCACTGTGCCACATACCCCAACTCACACCTCTGAGGAGAACCACATTTGGGCAAAAGGATGCGATGGATGGATTTCATATCATGCATCCACATGCACATCGATGGCCCGTGATGTGAAAGTACAAAAGACCAGGCCTCACCTTACTGGTGGCATCCAGTGTGGCACCGTGCTCCAAAAGCAGTGCCGCAGTGCTGGTGTGGCCGCCCCATGCAGCCCAGTTGAGGGGTGTCCAACCATTCTGTGCATCATAGAACACATTCTCCACACCAGAGAGGGTTTCGTAGGAAAGCTGTCATTGTCAGTCAGTGTGGGGTGGCAGGCTCGGAATGGTAGCATGCTAGCCCAGCAGTGGCCAACACATGCAACAGACCCCCTGGCCAAACAGGGAAGCACCGTGCCACATACCCCAACTCACACCTCTGAGGAGAACCACATTTGGGCAAAAGGATGCGATGGATGGATTTCGTATCATGCATCCACATGCACATCGATGGCCCGTGATGTGAAAGTACAAAAGACCAGGCTTCACCTTACTGGTGGCATCCACTGTGGCACCGTGCTCCAAAAGCAGTGCCGCAGTGCTGGTGTGGCCGCCCCGTGCAGCCGAGAAGAGGGGTGTCTCACCACCCTGTGCATCATAGAATGCATTCTCCACACCAGAGAGGGTTTCGTAGGAAAGCTGTCATTGTCAGTCAGTGTGGGGTGGCAGGCTCGGAATGGTAGCATGCTAGCCCAGCAGTGGCCACCACATGCAACAGTCCCCCTGGCCAAACAGGGAAGCACTGTGCCGCATACCCCAACTCACGCCTCTGAAGAGAACCACAATTGGGCAAAAGGATGCGATGGATGAATTTCAAATCATAGAAAGCATTCTCCACACCAGCGAGGGTACGACAGGCAAGCCTCTTCAAAGCCAGTCAACACTGTGCGTTAGCAGTGGATTGGCATCCCGCTGGCCCCACACAGGATGACAAATACAGCAGTTCTTTCTGTGAATTGGTAAGAGCAGCCCCTCACACTGCATTCCATAAATGAAAGCTCGGAAGGGAGCGCCAAATTGGCACAAATGTTTGATGTATGGATTTCCAACCCTGCATCCACAAGGACTCTGAAATGCCTTCCAGGGAAACGACCATGTGCTTCCTTGCTGACAGATTACACTTTTGGCTGGACATTCACATTCAAGTTTGTTGGCATGTGAAGCAAACATATGTTTGGAAGTATCATTTGGCACTGGCAACTTGCCACACATGTTTCTTGTTGCATCGAGTCAAACTGCCATCCTGGACACAATTATTGATTTTAACATGTGTGGCTTCCCGCCATGCTTCTCCAGCAGACACCAACCTGACACCCTCCTTGGGCGCAACTAGATATCGCTGTTCCCCTGCTGTGCTTCGACATCGAATGTTGTGACTCCCATTGGCATAAGACACGAGTGAGATCGCTGAAACACGTTGTGTGTATCATGTGCAATGTTGAGTTTTCTGTGGCCAGATAGTAAGACATCTGCAAGTCATACGCTGTCCTAGTCCCAGCATTTCTACCAGCATTATTGCTGCAGTTCCCTAAGACCCACCTCGTCCCCAAAATCCACATCCACTTCTCTCAAATGAAAGGCAACCATCTTGTCCATGCCAAGTGCAGCTGCCCAGTGCAAGGGAGTGCTCTGCAGTACATACACAAAATTCCCAGGAACCACACAAATGTCAATTACTTCTGACTGTATATCTGAAGCAAATCCCCTGGCAGGGGTCGTCCGAAGTGGATCTGATGGTGTGACAAAGGTCGGCCAAGAATATTTAACTTACGTATATGACGGTGTGACCGCACAACTGGCGTTCCCCTCGCTCTTCGTCAGCTTCGCCTTGTTCCAGTGATATCTCAAGCTCTTCAAAATGCTGTCTGGAGCCCTCAGGCACTTCACATCCTGTTGGAATACCCAATACATCAAGGTACTCCAGGCTGTCTGCAAACTGTGGGAATGCCATGCCATCAATCCCTTGAAGTCTCAATATCCTCAACTTTGAGCAGCAGGAACCAATGGCACTAGGAAGGTCTGCCAACTGCTTGCACTGCTGCAAATCCAACTCCTCCAACTCAGCAAGGTTTGTTGTGCTGTCAGGCAATTCTGTCAGACTGCGACAGTTGTGCAAAATCAGCACTCGCAGGCGCAACAATCGACCAATACTGCTTGGCAGGAATGTGAGCTGCCAACAACCACCCAAGTTCAGTTCGGCCAAAGACGTCAAATCTCCAAAATTTTGGGGCAACTGCTTCAGACCCACACAACCACTCAAGTCCAACATGGTCAAATTGTGCCATTTCTTCACATCAGGAAAGTAGAAATGGGCGATTCCACATTCTGGCATCAGAAGCTTGGACAACTTGGTCAGGTTTCCCATAGCCTTGGGAACTTCATAGATGCCCCTGCAGCCCCTCATGGACAGCACCCTGAGCTCCACCATCGCACCCACTTCACTTGGTAGACATGTCAGCCCCTCACAATCATCCAGTCTGAGCAGCTGCAGCGATTGAAGACATGACAGTTGTGATGGCAGCTCGGTGATGCCTGAGGACGTCAGGTCAATTGCCAACAACTGGGCAGTCAGAATGGAAGGAGGGAGCCCTGGCACTCCTGCATCTCGCAGCACAAGAGCCTGAAGTTCTGGCATATCTAGATCACGCAGAACCCTCTGTTGGTCCGTCCCCATCCTTTGACTGGCAGAAAACCTGGTTGCCATCAATGCCACACGCCTGCAAGTGATGTCTTTCAACTGTGATGACACGAACCTCTCTCGATGCAACACCGGTGTGTTAGCAATGAGCCTGAGAGCACCTTCACGGACCACATCATGCAAGTAGTACCGCAAACCACGCAAGTTACCAAACCGATCGCAAGAGGGCTGAAATTCTGGCACACCGAAAGTATCTTTTCCTTCCTTTTTGATCAGCGCCTTTTCCTCCAGGTTCCTCAGCACCTGACGTGCTGTTTGTTCACCACCATACGATTCGTTGCACATCTCTAATTCTGCCACATCCGTGGCCCGGGCACGGTGATCCTCAGGTAGCATTGCCAAGTCCAACAGCACCCCCTGATGGACAGAATCCACACTGTTGAAACTCAGCTCAAAGACATGTTCAAACACACTCTTCTTGACCATTGAGCTTGCCATCAAATCCTGCACAGCATTGTGCCACTGTCCTCGCTCTTCGAAACTTTTGGCCAACTTTCCCATAATCTCCAATGTGAGGGGAAGGCCTGCACACTTTTCGATGATCTCTTGTACATGCTTCTCTTGCCATTTTTTGGGCATGTTGCCATCAAAGGCGTGCTTGCAAAACAGCTGATATGATTGTGCCGCATTCAAAGGTGTCACATCATGGCACTTCGCTCCCACAATACGTGCAACCTTGTCATTTCGTGATGTGATGAGCACCCGGCTATTTGGCGATGCAACATCGAGACGGACCATGTCAGCTTCATCCCAGGTGTCATCCAAAACAAGACAAAATGATTTGTCTTGCAATGCAGCTTCCAGCCGCAGCTTTCCATCCTCGACACTAGCAAAATCCACTTTACCTCCCAGTAGGGCCTCCCAAATTCGCTTCAGGCAGTCCAAGAGCACCGGGTTCTGCGAAACTATCACAAACGCCAAGCCAAGACATTTGGTTTGTTCATTTTTCCGGAATCGGTTCTGCACATCTGGATCATTCAAGACAAATCTTGCCAGGGTGGTCTTGCCCACGCCACCCATCCCAACCAAAGCAATGTACTTGGTATTGTCGCTGAGAATCAGCTTTTTGATGGCAGAGGCTTGTTCCTCAAGTCCAATGGCGGCTGGGCGAATAGGAATGTAACATGATGCACCACCCGTACCGCCCTCCTTTCGCATTGCTGACTCAACTGCCCACAGCACAACAACGCATTTGTCAATCAATTGTCAAAATAAACTTGTCATTGACCACCAAACAACTGTTCCTGGCCACACCACACTGGAAACCTGGCAGGTTGGGTGTCAACTGGCACGGCAATTTTGGCATGATGGTCACAGGCACAGGCGATATGAATTGAACACAATCACAAGATGCTTGTTGTCTGGCATCTGCAGGCCAAGGAAAAAATAACTAGCTTTGAAGGAATTCCCACATTCTCTGTTAATGATGTGGTCAGTGATGACTCCAGCAGGTATGGTAATTCAAGTATTCTTGAAGGTGAGCAACAAAAGAAGTCATTGCAACATTCATGGTGTTGGCTTGGCCACTACTTATCCTGGGATTCTCTGGTTGGCTACTTTGATAGGCATATCTGCCCATATTTCTGTATGAAATATTGTACCGATATGCACCAGCAGCTGTGATCAATGTCGGCAATGTGGCCAGACAGTATTGCCACTTGGATTGGCAAGAGAGAATGCCACTGATTTTGTTGCACATTCACAGAGCTCTCAAGAAGAATGTCATATGAGATGCTGTCAGCTTGTTCAGAACACAATAGCACACAATCTTATCAAGTGAAAAATGTCCAGATCTACAGTTTAAGCGCACTGCAGCTGGTCATTTACGTGTCGAAGGAGCAATGACACTTTTGCACACATGAACAGACAGTTGTGTGTGCGCAACTCTGTCAAGTGCTGAGAATGCAGTGTGGGCTTGTAGCTGCCCATTACCTGCCGCTGCCACTTGCTTTGGCATGGCATCCATCTTCTTGTCTGTATTGTGAGCCACCTTATTCGTGTCATGGACCTCGTAGGATTCCAGGCGTGACTCGCAGTATGAGACCAATTCTGCAACTGTTGCTGGGCCTGGCTTGCCCTTGAATATTCCATGCACCATCATCCGCACATTTGACTGAAACTCAAAGCCCTCAAGCTGTCGAGCGCCCTCTTCGATCACCCCCATCAGCTCTGAGAGCTCCCCAAGGCGACCCTCCAGCTGGCGCTCCAAGCCTCCCTGCAATGTTTCCATGGTTCGCCTTGCGACTCGTGAAAGCCCAGATTGTGCTGGGCATAGGCCATCAATGTCCCCCTTGATTCTGGCCGCCACCTCCAGGGCGAAGCCCAGTGCCGAAAAAACAGGCCCCACGACAGGCAATGCACCCAATACCTCCCCTGTGAGCCTTGCTGCAATGTCCATGACGCCCACTGCAGACTGGGCCACTTGCAAATGCGCCGTGCGAAGAGGCCAGCTTGACTGGTCATGTCCCTGCCAGGTGCCAAGCCGATCCTGGCGTTCAGGCCCCTGGCCCCTCAGCAGTTGAATCCATGGGCACACACGCCACCGGAGAGCTGCCACCCACTGAGCCGCACGCTCGGGGGAGTCTGCCCTGAACACTTTCTTATCCCCATCCAACTGCACCGCCCACGTGCACTCCCCCTCCCTGTAGATGACCTCTGTCCGGCCTCTCACGAGCTCGATGTGGCCCCCCTTGCCCACCCAGGCCTTGGTATCCCTGGGGAAGTCCGCGCCGCCCTTCGTGCGTATCCACCTCAAGTCCATTCGAGCCAGCAGGTTGGCATTGTACCACACGCCAATCCGCGACCGCTTTTCCACGCGACCCGCATCCGGCGACATCAATTTTCGCCGCAAATCATCCGCCAACCGCTCCTCGGCTTGCGCGTGTTCTCCACCGCCGGGTGGGGCCTCGGCCATGGTCGAGTGCTGTGGAGACGCGCCACTGAAATCGTGGTTTCACAAGAAGGGTGGGCCACGCAGGACGACCGTCAAAGCTGCAACAGGCAACCACACTGTTTCGATCAGATCCAAATTTACTTCTCGAAACTCAGCGGCCATGCCGGGGTTGCGGAGCTGCGCAGTTACGCAATGGGAGAAGCGCGATAAATGCGAAGAAGCCGTGTCTGCACATCGCGCCAGAGCACAAGAATGGGAGGCCTGAAGGACGCTGCACTCACTGGTCAACAGTCCTTGACCGCAAGCACAACAATGGACAGAAGACCCAACTTGGGCGACTGAACTTTGCTTCGGCGCCGAGCACCCTGGGCACCCATCTTCCAAAGGCGGCGCCAACGCCGCGCAACCTGGACCATGACGGGGCATCCGCCAACCCGCAGATGCGCACAACAACCGCGGGGGCCCCTGACCTCCCATCCCGGGCAAGGGAACATCCAGGTCAGCAGCATCCGGGACACTCCCACCAGGTTCCCAGCAGAGCCATTCCGCAGTGCGGATACACCACCTCGTCCATCGCCTCGCGCCCACGGTGCACGAGCCACATGATCGACGGCCACGCCCGTGACTCCTTCGCTCAAGCACAACCGCCACTCTCGACAGCTCAAGCACCGATCCAAGACCGCTGAGATGAGGGTCAGCACCCCTCCACTTACCCTCCATCCACCTGCCGGATCCGCTCGAAGCAAAAGGCCACAAAAAAGTGCACAGGGCCTGTCTGGCGAACGCGCCACAAGTCTCTGACCCCCGTCGCGATTGCCGCGCCCGGGCCCTGCGGCCCTCGGTGGCTCGCCCACCGTAGCCGCGCGCCCTGCTGTTGGAATACTGGGGCGCTTCGAGACGAAAGCCCGTGGCGCATTTTGCTTGGTATTGTAATCCCTCACGCGACGGATGTGTCGGGAGTCCGCGCGGTGGACCAACGCAACGCGCAGCACACACAGGGGCAGACACACACTTTGAGCCAGTGCCTTCAGCCGCAAGGCGTCAGGCGTGGAAGGGCAGGTCTTACATTGCACCACATCCATTTATAGTACACGATTCCTCGTTCGTTTTACTTGCACCCTCGCTGGCTCTTTCTGTCAGTACCGCCTTCTCCCACACTTCCCAGTGAAACCCAGTAACCCAACTACTCTCGACAGCCTGTCCCACGATAACGCACCCTCAGTCCTACCCCGTAGTCTCCCATAGCCCTCGCTATTCCTGGCCGACTAGCCGTACTAACGCGATGTCACCCTTAGCCGTACTAATTCTGACCAGCTAGCCGTGCTAGCGCGAAGTCCCCCATAGCCCTTCTTGATGCTCCGCCCACTTTCTCTTAATGCACCACTTCAGCCACTACGCAGTATACTGTACCCACCCCCTACACTGACCAGTACTTTGTCTTGGCGCAGGCACGGTTTTCTCATTTCCATACAGTATACATTAACTTTGGGCATGGTCTTTACGGCCATTAACGCGTAAAAATGGTTTTCATGTGACGGGCATTTGGGAATCCCTAGATCACCTAGTTTCTTTTATGATAGCATAGCATCTATGCTGTAACGTCTGGACTTCTAATGTATCGTTTGATCGACTATGATGCACCAGTATCGTGTCGAGGCCTGGGCTACGTAACTGTTCTGTGTCGTTATATCCGTGTGAGCCTCTTGACGTACACTGTATTGTTGCAATCCACCAATCATGATGGCAGGTAGACTCTCCGGACGTGCGCCGCAGTGGAAGATGAAGCGATGTGAAGGTTCTGCTTGCTAATCCAACCCCAGTTGATGGCGCGATGACCGTTCCACATTCCGATGGTCGCCATGGGAACCGCGCATAAGCCTCTCCCATATTCATGGGCAGCTGGTCCACGTCGACAGCCTCAGATCCGCTGGTTTTGAGAGCGCAGTGGACGATAAAGATGTCCCCCCTCGCGCAGACTGGCTCATCATGATACACCGTTTATATAAGCGGTGATATATCACAATGACGATCGCCGCCAAAAATGGCAACGGCAGTAGATGGATGTCTCAAACGGGCAGCAGATGGCCAACCGCCAGCCAACGCACGCAAACGCCTTTGTAGAAAGGCTTGAAACGGCCGTCCAGAGCTCCGCAATCAGTCGCAACAGCTCCTCAAAGGTCGATGAAGTCAAAAACGTCGGTTAGGTGCACGGGCCAGCTCAGTCCCGTCTACAATGCGGCAGCGCGTGACGTAGCAGTGCTTCTTCCCACCTTGCCACGGCTGTGCACCGAGGATGGTTGGCCAATTCTGGCCGACAGCAGGACCGCACGCGAGGTGTTGGTCGTGAGCCGCAAGAAAGCGGCTCAAGAACGGCCCAGAGCGGCAGCAACCTTCGAAAGGTAGGGCGCTACTGCGCTCAGGCAGTGGCGGACATTGTGCGCACAGCCAGGGGAGTCAGGCAGCCAGGACAAACGCCTAGACCGTCGCGCGAGAGACACACGAACCCCACTCAGTCGTTCTTTCAGCTGCCATACCGGGTGCAACAATAGAGACTCCCCCACGGCGCTGCCCACGCCCTCCGTACTTGTATCTGCTCAAGGCGTCCAACACTTCACACTATACCCCCTTTCTGTGAAAGAATCTCTTGATTCCCTGGAATCTTTGTACTGCACCATCGTATCGCCGCAATTCGGTCCGGTACACCCCACTTTCCGCGGCCAGCAGCCACAGAATGCCCCACGGGTCGTATTCCCATCACACAGCTGCGCGGCGCCTCCACGCGCCTCGCCCACGGCTCCGCCCCATCGTGTTCCGCGGCAGACCGCGACGGCCCCCCCCTCCATCACAAACGGCACCCTTCGCACATAAAATGTCATATCTTGTTCGTTAAGGATTCGTTTGAGGTAAAATCTAGTGCAGATATTTTATTTAAAACACCTGTACATAACCTGGGATAGCAACAGCATGTTGCAAGTCTGATTTGCTACTGATGGACCCTTACAAAACCACATTTCTATCAGTTTTTACCAAAACAGGTTTTTGACTGATGGCACCCAGCCTTCCGTGACAAACCATCTTGCTCTGAGCTAGAAGCACAATCCTGAGCAGCTTGCATGCCACAAGATGCCAGAATTGTCTAGCACCACGCCAGGTTGACAAATCCAGCTCCAGTACATTCCATTAACATACTAATTTTTCTGATGACTCCCATTATTGGCGACCCGAACAGTATGTTGTGGTTTTGGAGACGACTGGGACAATTACCGGACACGATAACGGCCCGTTAGCGCTGATGGGTGCTACCCTAGACTTCTGCCACCCCTATGCTTGAATATAGGTGGCATGACGCCAGTGCAGTGTATACAATTGAGCCTGACAACGGCTATCGACGCCCAACGCCTGGATATGCTGCCAGCGCCACGAGGCAGCGTCCCCATGACTGGACGGCTACGACGCTCGCCAGAACAGAAGGGGGAGAGTGATGACTGCGTGAGGTGGGAGGCCTCTAATTGATGGCTTGGAGAGCCTTTTGAGGGTACGTTCGAGGAGCTATGTTCGTTCCCCTTCAAGAGCGATGGCCCCATGTGAGCTTGGCTGGACCCCATGCAAAGACCCCCTCGAGGCGGAGAGCGCCCCTGGCAGGATAGCGGCGAGTGCAAGAGGCGGTGCCGCCTTGGCAACTGGATAGACGACATCGTGAGGTTGTGAACATCCTTGCCTTTGGACAACACAGAGGACATAAGGGATGATGACGCGTTGGTTTTCTTTGACTCTGATATTGGCTGCTTTCACTTATGACTGACGGGATGGAAATCACGCGGCAGGGGATATATCCGGGTCGAACAAGACAATGGAATACTCTCACCGATGGGACATGGCACCATATAGTTGGAAGATTATACATGATCTGGAAAGCTGCACCAATATAGTTGCACCATGCTGAACCCACATTGTAATCTGGTTTTGGGCCCACCAGGTTTCTGTTGTGCCGCGGAAAAATGCGCTCGGATAGTATCCACCACAATGGGAGAGCAGCCTCGACGGAGCTGAAGCCGTCGGATAGTATCTCAGACAGGGGGTGTTGCATTTCCTCGCTCAAGTGCGGGCGGCTGCGTCCGCTCACGACCGGCAACTTCAATTCTGTACCTTGCCGATACTATTGGTTCGCACCTCAGGGGAATGTGACTGCCAAATGTGGCACGTGCAACTCCTTGCGCCCGCCACTGTGGCGAAATGTGACATTTCATGTTTTTATATGTAAATAGGCATAAAATTCGTAAAAATAGAACCTTGTATGCCTAAGTACAATGCATACAAACTCAAGGAGTTTGGGAGTGGCATCTAGGTGCGCTCAAGTGTGCAGAAAGCGACCTTTTGCTTGGCGCCGTCGTTTCCCTTGCCAAGGGCGAGGTGGACGCCGTGTTGCCGTTGCTGGAGAGGGTGGAGGATTGATCATTGTTTGTGACATCATCATGTAATCTGATCGTATAGATGAGCCATAAGTATACGTGTTTATGCAGAAAATATGATGAGGACAAATGTTGGACAAATGTCAAATGGGCCGTAAACGTAAAGACCAATCCTTGTTTACTTTGATGCAGCTGAGGCATTCTTTTTGTCTTCAAATTGTGACGTTCATAAAATTTAATTGAATGAGAGCAGCATTCGTACCATACAGTTTGGTGCGGTAGGAATCTTTTTGGTGTTGTCGGCACCCGCAGATCTTGGATGCATCAGAAAGGGGAAGAATCCTTGTATTCAAACGGCTGGTGGAGTGAACGTTTCGCCTATCTTGCATGTTGCTTGGGGGCATTTGCGGCGCACTTGCCAAGCATGTCGACTTGCCAAACTATCCCATATCTGCGACAAAGCGCCTCCCTGGTCTCACGCGTGCCGGCGGCTTGGCCTCTTTTTTACAATGCTAAGGCCTGGCTGAAACTAGGACAAGGTTTTGCAGGTGTTCATGAAAAGAACCATAGATGCAGAGACAAAGCGTATCCAGTAGATTATGCACATCACAGAAACGTCAAAATATCCATCTCTTCAGACATGAAGACCTCAAATATATGTGCTCAAAACCCGAACGCCCAACAGCCCAATCGTAACCTGCTTCCTTGTCAGTGATCCCTATAAGGAAGCATTGTGAAGGCTGCGAATCCCAGATCTGATATACAAGAGGGGTTGGATGCTCGAGGTTTAGGTATGCGGTCCCGCCTGCGGATCCACATATCCAATAAGAGCGCAACCGCTCCCCGGAGAGCTCGATCATCGAGCCCTCACTTGATAAGTCGAGGATGGCGCAAGTGCGGCACATGCACAGCTGCTATTTGGGTCCCTCTTTGCTGGAGAACGTGAAAACAGGAAGCGAGCCTGGCCCCAGGCCCTGAGGGCTCGAAGTGACATCATTTATTGATGGTATGTGTTCTGAAACCGGTCATTATGACAGGTGCGTTGGAGCAATGTGTGCAGGCAAAGAAGCGTAGCGAGCACAAGTGTTCCATACGCTTGCCTGTGCCTTGTCCCCTTGTTGAGGATATGCCTGCATGTGGACATTGCATACTTCACTTGCACCAAGTATCTGACCTAGGTGAGAAATTCGCACTGGGGAAAGTACGCCGCCATTGTGAATAGAGAATCGGAAGCTATCCATGCTTTATAATTTTCAGAGATCATTGATCGCACATATATTTCGTGATCTTGATGTTTCATGGCATTTGCAATTCAGCAAAGCACGAGATAGAGGCAAACATATAGTCTGCAAATACCCGCATTGCTCGTCAGGAAGACTTGCAACACCCAGGTTCCTCGGATTCCGAAAGGAGTGTTGCCGGCTTGCAGGCATGGAAACATGCATGCAAGCGCGCATGCACACGTTCGGTCTCCTATAAGCTCCACCCGATCAAAATCGTACCAGCGTAGAACAAACGATGAACCCCCTTTTCCTTGCCTGGGACAAGTCCCGCCGGCGCCCAGCCCGCCCTGCGGCGTTGCAAGACTTTGGGCCTTTTCTTCCTTAATCTTTAGTCCGAAATGCGTTAGTTATATCAATACGCCTTGGATCAGCTCCCTCGGACGGGGGCAAGCTGGCCAGCTGGGAATGCCATCAAATGTTGTCTTGTGCTCCTGCCACCCGGCAGGCTGTGTAGGATATATCTATGGCGCCATAATGCGTCAACACACATAGGCGTATTTACACATGCATACAAAAGCCTGTCACTGACCACAAAAGCGCATAAATACGCTGCACCAATTCGTGTTGCATGGGTAGAACTTTCAGCTCACTGTCTCCCAGCGCTCCCGGCACACCATCCACGTCGCCGACACAATGGCAATGACGACGGTTAATAAATGGTTGTTCTCTGTCCACCCTGCCAGCCACCCCCCAGCCTCTCTTGTAGCATCTGTCTCCGCCTTTCTCGAGCAAGCCGCTACTGTAGCAGAAAGTGTTATGCATGGCTTTGGCATTCAAAAAGTGCTTGGTGTGCCGTAAGGCATGGTCATAAAGCTAATTAGCGAGGGCGACAACAGATCAGCAAAGGCAAAAGCGGCCCGAGAAGCAGCTCCACATGTCTCAAAATATGCGTGAATACGCACAAACACGAAACGGCCATGAACACTTTTCAATGGGCGTGCTTGCACACACAACAGGGGTATGCAGCAAGGCTGCCATCCGGAGGCGTTCTAAATGCCTTTCAGGCAACAAAGGAAATCAAAGCGCATGGCTTGGTGCAGGGAAATGTTGCAATGTTGAAGGCAATTGTGTAAGGTCATGGTAATTTACTTGTGGCGCTGCGCACCCAGCTGCATATGGCACTCGGGGGATGTGGAGTTTGTAGTGCATTTCCCGCGACGGGAACACAATTTCTGCGCTAAGATGTCTGATCGCGGTCGCGCAAGAGCGTCGTTAAGCCGGGATGTTGGTTCAGCAACACTCGCTGACTTCATCACATTTTACTCATTTTGACACACTTTAACTTCAAGTGCACATGCTGGGACATCGTCGACGAATCGTCGACGACGATAAACGTGAGAGTGAAAAGACAATTACAAAGTGATTATATGATAAATGGCAATTTATGGGCGAAAATGGTTACAGTGACCATGGTATGCTATGGTGAAATGTATGTTGGGACAATGGAGATGAGACATGGACATTCTTGCGGTGACTGTTGCTTGGCTGGCGCGTTCGCCATGTAATGGATGTGGTTATTACCATGCTTCCCGTGCCTAGGAGGGACCGTGTGCGAACGGAGAGCGAGTAATAATCTCATTTTGGAATTGCGGCAGTGTTTCAATTAAACCATGGATGTTTAATGTCCATACCTCATATTGTCCATATTAAGTAATGTAATTAATGTATATGAACTTTGTACACGGCGCCCAAGCGTATGTAGCACGGGAGCAACAAGTCGATAAGGGAGTACTATGGCGGGATTTTATGTGATCTCCCTAGGCCAGTTTCTCGGTGCGTGCTACACGTTGGCACTGATCTTCACACTCTGACCACCTAATGATGTTCATTGATAGTACCTCATCAAACATGAGCCCGTCTGTTGATTTCTTGAGTTATTGCGTAAAAGTTGGCCGCTGTGAACACAAGAAATCGTCTCACGATACATCCTTTTTACACACATTCATTCGCCTACATACGCCCACGCACGTCTGCATGGTGCCATGTGGTTTTCTACCAAGTCATAGCACATCTGTTTGCACCATCGATTTGTACACAAAACAAGGCGTTGTCTTAGGGAAGGGACTAATTTGATTCTCGTACGCTTGGCGTCGAACAGAAGCTAATTGGACGAGAGGTCAAGGGCGTGGACACTGATAGATTAGGTAATTTCACTAATCTAAGTGAGGCGAGAAAAGGCCAAAATGCTCTGTAGCATGTGCAAAAATGCCCCTGCCCCTATCATGATGGATGCCTAAAACTGAACACAAGATATACATGGTGTCTTCGGGGGTCATTGTACCTGAGCGCAAGCTCGTTGGTCACAGCGGCGAACAAGGCATACGATTCACTGATGGTCCAGCAGGGCACATAGTTGGCTGTGAGCGAAAGACGGTTACATGTGACCGGCAACGGCCTTAGTTGATCGGCGCCTTGTAACCGCCAGGCTCGGTGGGTCCTAACTTGACTATGGGCATCTAGAATGACGGGGAGGGTGTACTGGGAAGTAACGATGGCGGACGGTGCTAAGAGCTGACATGGATTCCTGTGGAAAGCTTGTGCTCGGGATAGGCATTTATGATCATGCGCATATAGCAGTGGCAGCCAGACTTGCTTTTTATGTTAGCGTTGACATTTACGTTTTTGCGTTTAGGTTTTTTGCGTAAGAATGTAAAATTTCGCGGTTATTTGAATGTTTTTGTGGCTCCCGGGGACACGTATTTTTACGCATTTTTACGCGCAAAAAGGTAGAAACTGTCTTTGCGCGTAAAAACGTACATAAGATCAGCCTTTATGTCGTAAAAACTAAGCCTGGTGGCAGTGGCCAGTGCTCCTTGTCAACCAAAGCTGAGCCAGTATTTGGATCTCTCAAAGTGGGCATGATCGAGGGTGCTGCAGAGCTGGAAAGAGCGGTGAGAGAAGGAAATCTTGGGCTATGTTTGATGGCAACCAGGGCGCCGGTGGCGCCATATAGCATGCACGCTGCGGTGGACAGAAAAGTTCCGAGACCAATTTTGATTTGGGTGCATTTGGCGGAGCCGTACTGCAACAGCCCTGTCAACCGTCGCTAAACATTTCCTACAACTGTGGGTAAGTACTATGTACTTTTGTTAAATACAATTTGGACAGCAAAGTAAATATTGACGTTAGGATTTTTAATTAAAGCTAAGTGTGCTGCGACGTTGACACAGTGTTTTGCTTTCGAGAAGTTTCATCATCCAACGAGTCTCACAAAAAAACGCATCTCGCATATTGACTATTTTATTGTACACCAACAGCGCTCCGTACAACACCTCTATTGCATCAATGCCATTCTCCGACGCACCATCAGGAAATGCTCGATATCCTGGGTGCACATGTCCAGGATGTGGGTGCCATGCCCCATGATATGGGGGCTGTATCCCAGTATATGGCCGCCCAAATCGTGTTCGACATGCAGGATATGGGAACTTGTCGCCCACGACGCCGGGCGTCGTCAATCAGTGCTTAAAAGCAGTACAGGATGTGGACATGGGTGTACGCCATACGCACATGCATGTATCCTTCAGGTGCCAAACGTCACACATGTGACACGTGCCATTCGCAGATGCGGTTTTAATCACGCTATGAAAAGTAAGAGTCATTCATGCCAGAAGCTGTGCAGTCATTGTACATTGAATTCGTCCTGCCTCAAAATCAGATCCAGCATGAAATCAGTATGCAGAATCCAGAAAGAATGATATTGAACACAGATGTGGTGTCCGTAAAGTATTCGATATCCATAGAACGGGAGAAATATATGCATATCTGTATTCATGTACATGGGGCCCCTCATATCCTGGATATGGTACTTTCCGACATGAATATTACAGGAGCTCAAAAATTGCCAATCTTTTTGCTGTACTAGACTTGTCTCTTCGTGATTCATATTTCCCAAGGCCTGCGCGCGGACGCTGCCAGTATGAAGGCGTACACGGCCTCTCTCAGATTCCAGCGACGCACCGAGAATCCTTGTAAAATTTCCCAGTGTGTACAGTGCCGACACACAGAAACAGTATGCTGTGACCCCGCGACCGTTGAGTTGGTAATATTTCATCTTAGGGCTGCGCCGCTTGAGCTGTACTGTCAGTAACACTGCAGCCCTAAAATGGCGCAATAGAAAACTCTGACGCGCATAAATGGATCGCCGTGGTAGTGGGTACACGGCCAACATCAAGGGCCAAAAATGCTCTTTCCGCAAAAACTCTGCCTTGTTATTCAACATACGAATCCCGTTTTGCCTTTGCGCATTCGGTACTGAAGATGTTCCATTGGTAGCTGGAAAGTTCAATTTGGTGCGTTTCGATTGCGCCATTGTTTTGTCAGATGCAGTTGCAGCGAATGAGAGAACTACAGGTACTCGTTGCTACACATTGACAAACAGGCTTGTTATTTATGGCGTAAACACAGATTGACGTTTTTACCCATAAACATACGTAAAATACGTGTTTGACGGTGCGGAGGACTGACGATTGTATACATGAGACTCTGCCATGTAACCTGGCTGTCCCACAGCCCCGTAGATATTCTTAAATGTTGCCGCAAAGATAACCGCTTCTGTGTGTTCACGCTTCTGCGCGTGAAACGTCAGCGTCAACGTAAATAGCAAGCATGCTGCCAATGCACATGCAGGCTAATATAGGCGCGAAGTACACCACGTCGGTATGGTTGCCTAATGGTACCGTTCACCAACTGGCACGCCACCATTCAGAAGCAGATGCTGGCAAGTGCGGGCGATTTGCTGTCAGGGTGCGTGGAAGCCATTCGTTGCCATGTAGCTCATAATGCCAGTAGCAAAAGCCCAATCTTCCCTTATGGTGCACTGATGCACACAGATTCCGATCCGATTCAGTATCCAGGGTATCCAGGGTATCCAGCATTCTTTTGCTTCGACTGTCATAAATTAAAACGACGCACATTTCCAGCAGCGGCCACAACTGGTTCGTGGCCACAGTGCACCAGCCGCATAGTTTTCAATAGGCCCTCGGTGGCAGAACCAAGTTTTTGCCCCAGCGAGGCGCAAAGTGCGCTGTGGTCTGCGAGTTGCTGTGGACAGTTGTTATATCACTGAATCTAACGCCCCCAATGACTGGGAGCAGAGTGGGGGAGCCAAGAGGGTTAGGCCAACTCACTGGTGTGTGTAAGTTGCTGTACATGTGAAAATGAAGGTTTCGTGGCCCTGGCATTTGGCCCAGCGGACAGCATGCAGGGCAAATGAAGATCTGGCAAGAAGCGCAAGATTCTCAGCTCACCTGGGTGAATGAAAGCGAGTGCGCCTTTCTGTTGGCAGTGAACCATTCTGGAGGGACACAACAGTCTCTACTTGACGCTGGAAGAAATCCGTGCCATCATAGTGACTTGCACACCTTCCCCAATTGCTTGCATATGTGGCGCTCTGCCCGTTTCCAACGAGTTTGCCCATGAAAAGCAACCATTTTGCAATATGAAGAACCCTCTAAGCAGCTCCGCAGCCACAATGCTAATTCCCATATGTCATCGACAGGCACAGGAATCCGATCACTATGTCATGAGCTGTCATTCCCTGTGCATCTCCTGTTCTTTTCTCTATCATTCCAGGTGCGGCAGTGATTCCACATTGACACATGCATTCTCATAGGCCCCTCCTGGCCAGAATATGCATCCAAGCCACGAATAACACTGCACAGCACACCCAACAAACCATACGTTCACATCTAGCATCGAACCTGTCCACAGCGGGGTTTGTTTTGCTGCACACCGTACTGAGCCATCCTCGTGGTTTGCCAGCACAAATCGAACTCACCAGCCTGTGTCCTCTGGTGGACCCAGCAAACAATCAAGTGTCAAGTTTCACCAAGCATCCACTGTCTCAGCGGCAGCTCCCACACCAGCATCTATTTGTTCACGCATTTTTCATCCCTGCCAAGTCAGTGGCGCCGATCACAACCACCCCCCATCTCAATCTGCCTTTTTGTCAGCCTTCCTGCTCTTCATCACCTTACTGGCAGGCGTTCCCTTCAGCCAGTCATCGTCGCCTGTGGCGGTGTTTACCGCCTTCGTCTTTTTGGTGGCTGCAGCCTTCTTGAAGATGCTGAGGTTTGCGGCCCACCTCACGATCCCAAAGACTGTTTAGCAGCAGGCCAGCAGTCTCAGCTTCAGAGCATGGAATAATACAGTTCTTGTCTATCGTCTCATTACTTGCCGTGTTGATGCAGAAACAGTGCTACGTCATACACCAACTGACTATTGACAAGTGATAGGGCAACCACGGTGGCAGCTCAAGTTCCACCACTGGGCTGCTTAAGCAGCACAGTTCTCATCACATTCGAAGGTGTCAGGGGCAGTCCTTTGTTCCCCTCAGACACATTCCATGAAGAAATTACATCCACCCACAGAGAATGACAAAGGATGAAGTGATGCATGACCCACTGCCCCCAATCGTGCTCTGTGCAGGGTCCAATCCGCCCATCAGCAGTGTTGGTGGGATGGTACAGACCTGGCCTGCAATAGACCTGTTTATGCCCATTGGCAAAAGACATGGAACTTATGCACTAGGCCACAGAATTCTGCAAAGGGCACAAACAATGTAGTGCAGTGCAACTAGGTACTCTGTGACTGAATATTTACAGCAAACACATGCCATGTTGCATGAGCCAACGAGACCAACGAGACGAGATGGGCCAAACTGTTGTCCCTGCCCCAGCCAGCTGCTCCTTGACACGTGATACAGTACAGATCATTTCAGGTTCACATTCCAGGACAACTGAACTAGAGGACGGTATGCCCTCTACAACAATAAGAAATGACAGCAAGCACAGGCCAACAAGAGGTTAGCTGGCACCTTGCATAGTGCAGCTTTCCTTGCGGACACCTTGTGGCACTCACCTATCAGCGCAAAGATGCAGATAAGGGTGGCATACATGAACAACACCTCAGTGTCAAACAACTTCTCAGGATCGACGATCTCAATAGTCTCATTGAAGAAAGTGGAGCTGTGCCATTCGTTGCCAGCCACATTGGAGTAGAAAGCTGTTATGGCCACTCTAAACTCCATGGGTGGCAGGGCAGGGTCAGGACGGAACAGGTACTCCATCGTCAGCTCCACGTTTGGCGGCACAGTGACACCCAGAGGCTGCATGCAGAAGAAAGAAAAGTTGCCGAATTGAGCCAATACCTTCTCTTGTAACGTTTGCTAGAAATCGAAAGACACTGCCCATCACCTAAACCAAGGGCATGCACAGCACAATATGAACCAGACTGAAACAGGATTGGAAAAGATCATCAAGCAAAGGTGCTTCGATTAACTCAACATTGCCAGACACCTCCCTTCACATTGACCCAAGGGGATCTGGGGTACAATGCGATCCAGACTGAAGACAACAGAAGAACGGGGAAGTTTGAGCTACAGACAGTGAATTGACCAATTCAACATTGCTTGGGCCCCCCCAAAGCCCTGTTGGCACAAGGGGGACAAGTGTGCCTGCCTTTGTGCTCTGTTTGGGATGCAGTCGCCCATGCACTGGACTGAGATCACCTGTTAGACTAAACACTTCAACAGCACAGGAGACAGCCGAATGGATCGTGCCTTCAATGCCCAAGAACACCCTATGCAGTGCTGCAGACAATGACTGGGATCCCTGCGCCCTGTGCACTGCCAACCCTGGAAACACGTGCCTTCCCGATGTGCAAGAGCCGGCACAGCCACGTGGTCTCTGGCTGCCCTCGTTGCGAATTTGTGGCCGGTCACAGACACATGCTCCAAAGAACGTGCAAGTCCGATCACCCCAATGAAAGTTCGATTCAGCTTGCCCTCCGCGGGGAACCGCAATCGCCCGCGCCCAGGAACCACGCCACGAGCTGTTGCGAGTGCAACGGCCGCCATAGAGCGCTGATGGGCAGGCGACACAAGTCACACCTGCATGCTGAAGTTCTGGTAGTGCACCCGAAAGTCCGCAGCGCTGTTCAACGAACCCATGATTGCGCTCACGTTGACCGCCTCGCCGCCCTCGTTGCGGAAACCCAACAGCACAGGAATCTGCACGCAGCGCACAACACAACGGAAATCAGCTCCAAAGCTCCAAACCTCCTCCGCGGAGCTCCCACACGCCCTAAGTAGGTCCCGCGCTGCGCAGCCTGGGTCCCAATTCCACCCCCAGCAGCAAGGCGTCCCCAAAGAGCCCGCACGGGCAACGGGGCAGATCTTGCTTCCGCTCGTCAGCGGACGCTCGACGCCATCGTACCACATCGCCGGCCGGCAGCAGTTTCTGGGGGTGCTCTGGCAGCACCGACTTCGTGCTGACGAAGCCTTCAGGCGGCATGTCGGTCAAGGGGTGCACGTCGGGCGCACCGGGCTGGCACTGCGCCGGGAGGAACACTGCACAGCAGAACGCGCCAGCCCAATCAGAACCACAGATCCGCGGATCAGGGCATCAGCAGCGCAGGGCATCGCCAGGGAGCGCGCGCGCAGAGCGCACCGGCGCCCTCCGACCCCACCATCGATCCAAAACCCCGAGCCCTTCACGCCTCCCGGAGATCGGGACCCAGGCGTCATCCCCACAGTTTCGAAAGTACTGGGGCCAGATCACGCTGGCGGGCCCCGAGTCTGGCAGTGTCCAAAACGTGGTGGTTTGGATGAATGGAGCCGCGCCATCAACAGCCAAGCCGCCGCTCACCCGAAAGCAGGGTCAGGAAGGACGCGAGTCGCCAACCGACAGCCATTCCGCCCAACCTCCGCTGGGCACGCCTCGTCCGCTGAGCCCGAGCAGGCATGCAGGGCGCCCCTCCCTCGGCCGGCGGCCGAGCGTCGGGGCTGGTGGGCGCCGCAGGGGCCCGCCGCTGCTGACCCGGCGGTGGCCGAGGCGGCGTGGGGACGTTCAAAGGCGCGTCAGCTTGTCTGCGGGCGGGCTCGTCGCCGAATGGGGTGCGGAGGATGCCCTCGTGTCCCCCTGCCAATTATATTGCATTTTAGTGTCTCAACGGCGTGCAACAATATAACACAGGGCCCGTCTGTTGCCTTGTTCACTCGCCTTCGTGACCACGCTCCAAACGCCTATTTTATTTTCCAGGAAGTGCCTTTCTTTTCTTGACCGGGGGATGACCATCGGCATTATTGTCATGTTCCTGCCTTTGGAGATTCCGGCCACAGCGTCTTTGACCAACAATCAGCGGCGAACCGCGTTGAAAGCACGTCCAAACCCTTTGTTGAAGGGTTACACCAGGCCCCTGACTTCAAAAACTCGAGTCAAAGCGTCAGTATACGGACGGCAAGGTCGCACAGGGCGGTGCAGGCCCCAACCATACATAACAACGTTTGGCAGCCTAAACGTTCTCACACTGTTTTGCCGGTGTCAAGTTCGACCACTTGAGAACGGGGACAACAACGCAGTCCAAACTTTAGTCACTATTCACCAGAAAAGAAGAATTGAGTTTGTTCGTGTCGCCAATGTTTATTAAGACGCATCTAGTGCACTGCAGCGGCGCAACGGGCACATGCAATGCTGGTGCCTTTGACGCCAGTTGGTGGAACTATCACAAACAATCATTAAAAAAAATCAAAGAGGAAATCTCAATCTCCTTTCAGTCGGTGAAACGCATTGTCGAAGAGAGTACGGTGAATAGCTAGTAGCGGTCCCTCATGTGGACTCGACATCAGAATCAGGTTGGATTCCTGACATTAACACAATGTATGCTGCGAAAGGTGGACGCGCAAGCCCCGAAGTGGCCAGCGTCCGCACAGCTCGTAAATCCTTACATTATGGCGTGTTAGAAATCTCATCAAATCCATGCAGTGGCACGCGCTCCGTACGGAACGCCGTGTCCGTGCTTTGGGGCTCTCTCGCACAGCGCAGCACCATCAGATGAGTTCATTCGCGCACAGTCACTGCGCCTCGATCGGTTTTCGGTCTGCCCCTGTGGGAGCTGCGCGACCGCGCGTCGTTGTGGCAGGGCCGGGACGATCTCTTCAGCAAAAGTGAAATATTTGTTGGTGCAACGATGTGGGTGGTTTCTCGAACGTGATAACAACGCATCTTTTGCCGGTGAAATCCGCCAACAGCGGTCCAAGAAACCAACCCAGGATCGGTTCAATATAGATGATCATCCATATGTAGCTCGTGACTGCAGAGAGGATTTCAAATATTTTCGAAGCTACTTGATTCGCAGTGATTCACTTAGCTTTGGGTATTTTACAAAGGTGGTTTCTGCAGTGCTTGCTCAGACAGACACTCTCGGGGTTGTGGAGGTCCGTCTGTGGCCGCGGCCACAGCCAGAACTCGCGGCCGCGAATAAGAGCTGGTGCACTTTCGGCATGGAAATTCATGTGAAGCTGTTGAACTCGGGCTCTTTTCCTGGAGGGATGCATGCACCGGTTTCACATACACCCTTTGGCATGAACGAGCAATTCCACGGGTCCCAAGCGCAGCTCGGCACATGTATGCGAATCCCCAACTGGTAGCTCAGTCCGAAGTTCGGCTCGAACTCCGAAGCGCTGCTAGTTCTTATTTTCCTCCCATCAGCGCTCGGATGCCGAATCTGCATAAATGCGTCCCACTCTGTATGGCCCAAGTGCTAATAGGTGTGATCCAGATTCGGATCTTCCATCAGTTCCCTTCTATGAAGCACTGCTTAATGTGCTATAACAAGTTCAAGTCTTTTTCCACTACTGCAAACTAATTGCTCACTGTCTGCATATCTTTTGCTGTTGGCATCAATTCCCATATTTATCATCGCATTGTCGACGAAGCTCCATTTTTGCCGCCCAATATCCATGGGTTTGTCAGATCTTCACCAATTTCTCTGACCCTCATAAGTACTCCTGAGTCCTCACTGGTCTCGTGGCTCAATATCTAGTTGCAAATCGATGTTGCTGCTTTAAATCTGTTGTACTTAGTCACGGCTGCGATGCCCACTGAAGCCACGCAACTGCATGGTCCTCGTTCATCTCGTGTCACATGTTCATACTAATGATGCACTTCCTGCAATTCAGTTCCATTTGATTGCGACAACTGCGCCTTCACACGAATGTAGGCCTTCAAGCGTGTCGCCTGCTTGTCGCAAGGTGTAGTGGTGTTGCGATTGTGCACAATTTGCGGCCCTTGACCTGATGCCGTTTCGCATCCTGCTGACGCTTTGGGGTGACGTTTAATTTGCAGGTCGTCCGTTCAAGTCTTGGAATATGTTGCCGTTCTTGTACAGTCCTGGAAACATGTGGCCCTAGCAGTATCCCATGGCTCTTTTCCTAAGTGGATCCAGTGGCACGCCGCACAGCATTTCTTCGTGAATTGAAGGCGCAATTGCTGATGCCATGTACATGTATTGACTTATGTGCTCTCCACCCTGAACAACAGCGTCCCAATGGTTCAGTCTTTGCCAACACGATTCCGGATATGCTGGAGTGGCTCCTGGGGAGGGAGCCGGACGCATTCAGAATCGGGCCCCCATTTGTTGAGTGGATGGGAGAAGAGAAAGGAGGAAGAAGGAAAGATGGTTGATGTTTTTTGTTGGGCATCAGGTAACTCGATGGCGAGCACCATTGAAGGATGGTCGAGTAAGCGATGATAAACATTTTGAATTTTGTGCGCTTAGCGTCAATGTGTTTATTAATATTAAATTTAAAATCAATTTAATATCAGTGTAAATATTAAAACGTCGGTGACCATTCTGGGCGACTGCTGCAACATGTGTGATGCGGCAACGTGTCGCCCACCGGGTCTGGTCGGCATTGAACAAACGAACCGTCGACTTGGCGTGTTGTTGCCTTGCAGGTTGCCGAATCTGTGTCCACCGCACACAGGTCGGGGCGTGCGGCCCTGCGAGCTTCTGTTTCATTGCCAACAGTTCTGTGTGTTCTTGCGGCAAGGACTTGTGCAAGGAGCAATGGAGTGCTTGGGTGTCCAAGGCCCGGTGACGTGCTTGCGCCCCGCTTTATCTGTTGATTCGCGCACATGATGGCGCCCACTAAAACCACGACGGCCCTGACTTGCTCTTCAATTTGAGGTTTCAATCGACCCAGCGGCGTGACGGTCGAGTGAGCGTTGATCTTCGTGGTGTATATCGTCTCTAGAGGTGCAGTCTCTCGTACTTGTCTCAATACAGACTGGAGCGAGTGCATCACTGTTGTGAAAGTGCACTGAGGCGAAAGATACATTTCTGCCATAGCGGTCTCCTTCAACCCCCTCCCCCCCTGGTGTTCCCCACACGACAATACATTACACTCACACAGTTTGGTGTCCATCACCTCACTATTACAGGACCCAATTGGCGACCCACTTGAACGTGGCCTCGCTTCGCTTAGTACTCAATGCCACCCTGATGGTGACTCAACCCAGAGTCAGCCCCCTTTTTCTCGTACTCAACTCCCTCTCCTTCCCACAGCGAACCAAAACTCACTCTATTAGGGTGGGCCGGGCGGGTGCGAAACAAGATAAAGGGGGGCGCCAAGGGTTGCGCCTAATATAGTCGCTCCCACTTGCAGCCAAACTCCCCGCCAAACCCAAGGGCCAGCTTCACCGGTCCCCTTGGCTGCGCCCAAGGTACAAGGTTCACCCCAACTGCCCTTGGATCCGCCGGGCAGAACTGACCCCGAGTACAGGGGTGACAGAAACCGGCCTATGGATGGCCCTGAACTGGCCCAAGGAGCAGAACGGCCCAAACTGGCCGTTGCACGCCCACCCAGTCGTCGCCCTTGGCAGAAACTCATCAACAGGATAGTTAACTATATTTCCGTCTGGTCATTATCCAGAAACGGGGTTCTTGCTGGCGGGGTGGCCACTGCTATGCTGGAAAACTGCTGTCCAGCATAACACAGACATCATGCGGCCGCATCTCGAGCTGCAGACAAGAACAGCATTGCCCACAAGCCCAGTGGTCAGGGCCCAGGCCCACACCCCATGTGAGACCAGGTCAGGCGCACACAATGACCGAAAGAGAATTCATGTACCCGTGATGCAACAAAATGACATGAATACAACAATTGTCTCGAGGGTCGATATTAAGCAAATATCAATAGAAAAGTGTTCTTGTCCATGAGGGGAGCCCATCAGACCCCTTGCTCTCCTGAGAAACGGAGTCGATGACAGGTGTGCGGAAGGGTGAGGGTCTTGCGGAAAGGGGCCAGTGCACTGCACAGGGCCCACGGCTTCAATGTTTCTAGTGTGCAAGTGCACGTTCACACCAATTCAATCCTTGAACTACTCTCCAATGTGTGATGTACATTTATCCCAGCAGAACGCTGTCAGCAACGTCCACCACGAAAGAACAACGCGGCAAGACGCTCCACTCGAGTTCCCAACTAATCTATCCAAAACACAAGCAACCGACAGGTTTCGTCTCGGTACCCAAAACTTAGATTCTGAATGGGGCTGGGGCAGCCAGCACGGGACACGACAATAAGTTCCTCCCTCAGGGCCACCCCACCCCTAAGCTGCCCTTTTCCACCAGTAGTCCCACAGACATCTTCGTGCTGGCGCCTTAAGGATCTGATCCCACTCTGCCAGAAAAAGGCGATCATCCCAGTATCAGATCACATTAGCTGCTGCGTACAGGAACTGGTTGAAGTCCAGTGTGATGCGGCCAGTCTTGTTGGGATCAAACGCAGCAAAGGTCGCTGCGGCGCTCTTCAGAAACAGACTGAGTGCGATGTACGCAGCCAGGTCCAATGAGGCAGTCCTGTTCGGGTCAAAGGCTTTAACCATGGTGTCAAACGCATGCCGTTCGATGTTGAATCCTGGTCAAGTCCAGCACAGCGCGGCCATTAGTTCAGGCACTGCCTCCTAAGATGGACACCGCTACGAAGGGAAAAGAACCTTGCGAATGGAGAAATGCCAAGAATCACATTCGAAGGTGCAAGGACGGTGCTTTGTCACATTGACATGTGCAGTCAACGACGACATTCGCAACATTGATGGTTCGAAGCACAGTGGTAGGTGCTCTTAAGATATGGAAACTTTGTCTGCCACTCATTTCCCTGCAGTGCCAAGGTCACATCTTCAAGAGATTGTGGACTAATTTGTGTCGACATTGCCTTGTGGGTGCAAGCGCAGAATCCCATCATGGGCGTCTATTCGTTCTGTGGTTCACCTGGAATACACAGCGGACGTTCTTGAGTTCAAAACACTGCACATGATTGACACATATGACAATCACAAGGGAACCACTTTGTGCAATTTCAGCCCTTTTCTTGCAATCTGCATTTCCACCCTGTCCAGTTGGGGTTTGCAAATGTTTATAAGGCAGTTGACCCTTATGGAAACAAAAGCCTCCGCAGTGTCGCCACTCTGCCCATTGGATGCCTGCAGCCCCTTTTCTGCGCCATGTCCAACAGATGGCACCAGAGCATCCAATAACTCTCCTGGTCTTTTTTGCGGGCAACTCCAGTCTCTTTGCATTTAGCACATCTCAAACCCCAAAATTGTACTGCTGAAACAAGTGGGATCGCTGTCTGTTGGGGGCAGTGTGGTAGGGGGTTGCAAACACCTCCAAAACGCGCTGTCAAGACCAAAGCTTGTCTTTGTGGTGAACTGGGATGCGAACGCTGACAGTAAAGGGACTGCATATACCATATGGAAAAACGGGCAGTGGACAGCCAAACAAGCGGCTGAAGCTCAAGCAGTGAATGAGAGGCCGCATGCACCAAAATCGGACTGTCACACATATATTCCTTTCAGCACCTATCCCGTTCAGGACCATCCCCCATGTGATGGACCTGCAAAATGAGGCTTTCCAACAGTATCGACACAAAACTGCATGTGGGCTCCATATTTTCAGCAGGACAAAGTGAACCATCACTTGCCCATTGTCAAAATGAGGGGCCCATGGATCTGCGATGTTGAGGGCACGAAAAACTTGAGTTGAGCCCTACTATGTCTAACCCCTCCTTCAAAATGCAAGGGCTTGGTTACAGTCTGCGATGATCACAAAACGGTTTCAACTGAATTCGCAACCAACAGCAGACAATCAGCAGCATGGCGCTAGTAATGCAGCAACTGCAATTCAGAATGCAAGCCCCAAAGATCAGCAGTCTCTAATCTCCCAACTTTGCCAACTCCATGTTAACCATCATCAGCTGAACACTTGATGAGTTTTACTAAGCCTGTGCCAACATCAAGCAGCTGCTTGGCACAGATGTTTCTTGTCTTCCTCTTTTTGAATACCACCCACCTGAGTGTTTCAGAGCACGAGCAACCTCATCAAACGTCAACTGTCCATTTCTGTCTACATCGAAGAAAATGAAGCTGCTCTGCATGTTGGATAGGAACTGATGTAACCTCTGAAACTCCGGGAAGGTTATTGTTCCTGAACCAGTCATGTCATGAGTTCTGCACACAGCAGAGCCAACACAAACACTGCTCACCAACATGCTTTTTGTGAAAGATCGCACAAGCACACGCTGGTAGGAGAATGAATTCTCTCTCGATTGGACTTACTTGTTGCTGCTCTGGAGGTTTCGCGGCCAACCACACTGCAGCAGTGTTGGCACAGCCCTTGATTGTCTTCAACACCTTGGAGGTGCCTGGGCTTGATCAATATTTTGGACAACTGTCGTGAAGAAACTTCCAGCAGTGCTATCATGAAATGCGGACAAAATGCACACAATAATGCCAACCAAGGTAGCAACCACTCAGCACTGAACACTGTATGCTTATTGTACCCTACACATTTGGCACACGCACAAATTTTGAGGTGGCCAATTCACCACCATTTGCACAATCAATTATCTGAGTGCCTGCATAGTGCCAGTGCTGACAGTGACTCATGTCAATCTGTATACACAGTGAACCTAGTCATTTTGCAATGTGCAGGATTGGCATTTTTCTAATGATATTCTTTCAACTGACTTTCAGTGTTTTACGCTTTGCCTACATCCAACCCTCAAACTGGTAAACAAGCTCAAACTCTTAACACAGTGGGTAGGCATTATCAGGGACTCCAGCCTGAGAACTTGTGATCCAGTGAATTGTTTCTTGCCGTGCTTTGCCTTTACAGTCAAGTAGGCTTTGCTAGTGCTCAACTACAGGAGGTCAGTGTCAAGAAGTCCATTAATCTTGTTGCAGAATTTGTGAGGAATATCTGTCGACAACAGTGCTTTAGTGAAGGTGCATCTGCAGTGGAGATCTCCCAGCACAGTGCACGATCAAAGCCAGGCTGCACTGCACTCAACATTTCAACACAAGGAAGGAATTGTTTGAGCTATGCTGCCACCTTTCGCATAGGCAGCCATGGTTTGTGGATAGAAAACTGCCCATTGCCGCCTTAAAGGAGCAGGGGACCGTGCATTGTTATTTGCCGACAGATGCAATCAAGGGAATGCCACCGGTAGCCATCACTTAGTTCCCGCAACAGAGCAAGCAATTCTGGTTGTTGAGGCGCCCTCTCAGAAACAATTGTTGGTCAAGTGTGGTGAAGGTAAATCTCAAAATCAGTTTCGCCTTGAGTGGGTTGGCGCGGGGCCGGTGTGGTTGGCAAGTGTGGTGTTGCTTGGGTAGCCGAGTATCCGCCTTCGACAAGAAAATTGTTGGTTTGTTGGTAATTCAATCGCGACCTTGTACATTACCAACCTTATCATATGAGCAACAGCAGCAAGGCTGAAGTGCAAGTTGCCCAGCGCCAGCGCCTGCTGCAGCTCCTCGCTCGTCAAGTGGCCGTTTCGATCGGTGTCGATCGCATCGAACCACTGCGAAAGCGGAGGGATGCCCATCAGCACAGACGAGGACGGCAATCAGCCGCGACTGCAGAAAGTCCGGCACGGCAGCCTGAGAAGGAATCGCGAACGACTTCCAGGGAACATCTCCCATGTGCACCCGGAGCCGCACCTGCCCCGAGGCACTCAGCTGACGCGGTGAAACGCGCCTCAGACAGCAGATTTCCGTGCTGGACGCCTCCCGACGTTAGCGCCGCGCGGCTGCGGCCCAGACTCACAGTTCGGAGTTCCGCCATCCGTTCTGCGGAGCGCCCCGCCTAGCGGGGCCGACGGCTCTCGCGCTGTCCGCCACGGGTCACGTCAGCTCGGATACCACGCGGCGCCTGCGTGGAGGAGAACCGCACGGCAGACCCACGGCGCCGCGGACCCCGATCGAGAAGAGGCGCCCGAACCGCGGCTTGGAGCACGGTGGACAGTTGCGCCGGGCAAGGCCTGCGGAAGGGGCAGCAGCAAGGGTGGGCTGGCTGCCAAGTAGTCGGACCGGCATGTCAGCGGCAGACTTTTCTCGTACACCCTCCCGCTACCTCGAGTCATTGGGACGCGGGGGACCAACGTTGCCAAAGGCCGCGTGGCGGGTGCCGTTTGAGGCCTCCCTCAACAGAGAGGCTTCTTAGCAAAGCGTGGTGCATGTCTGCCATTTTGCCGTTGGCCGCCAATCCACCACTGTCATTGGCTCCAACTGTTACTGGGACAGAAACGTAATTGACGTCAGTGAATGAAGTTAAACGGATTTTAGGCCGTTGGGAGGGAAGTTTACAGGAGGGTCCTGACTTGCTTGGGCTAGTGCCGCCCTAATAGGATAAAGGGCGGCAGTGAGTGAGTCACACCTTCTTTGGAAGGGGCCCCGCTCACGTGGCACGGCCAGTGACCTTTAAGGCACGGTGTAATATCAGGCTGGACACGTGGGGTGCCCACCGGTCTGTGAGTAACATGTGTTGAAAGGTTACCTCACAAGGGTTGTACCGGACTTAGAGGTGTGGTGAAAGGCTGGTCTATTCTTTCTTTCGCACCCACCCACCTCGGCCCTATGAGATTGTGGCTTGACATACTGTAAGAGAGACGTTTGGCAAACTGGAGATTATGTCACCCCGGTGACGTGGAAGCACCTGTGTGAGTCACTCTGGGGATGCTACCTTTTGGTGTGAGTAAGTGTGTGTGTGTGCTGGTGTCACGGTCTGAACCCAACACTGACTGGAAACGGGCTGGGCGAGGCCACCCGAGTTTAATGGTGGTGCAAGGAAGTTGATGGTCCTGGCGCTTGACTGGTATGCAGCCACTGGCAGGCGTTATTGTGCGCACTCAAACCGCAAATCTTTCATGACCTCTTTATTAATGACTTGATAAGTCAATCAGCGGAACCCATGTGCCAAGCTATTGTGAACATGTGCAGTCAAGTGCAGGACATCATGGCTTCTGGCACACACCTAGTTTCCAGTATTCGACAAAGAAACACGCGCACCCCTTCAAGTCGACGGAAAGGCAGTGTCATCCATGTCTGCGTTCGCTTCTGTTCGAGTTAATGCATGATCCTGGCAGTTGAGCAGGCCACTTGTTCATTTACGGCACCCGGATTGGTTTCACTCATACCATTGCCAACAACCCTGGTGTATGTACACAGTAGGCCATACCACGTGGTATAGGCCGGGCATGCCACAAAGACAGTTGTACAAGAAACGCAAGCATCAAGTGCACGCAGAGTTCACGTATATTACTTCATAAGGCACAGGACCGAATACAAATGATATTTAGTTATTATTTTTGTGACTGCATCAATTGTTCAAAGGAAATAGGCAACGAGAAAAAAGTACACAAATAATTGATGGTCTCCTAATTCGATAAGCCCATATTGGTGGAAGATGCCGCCAAAATTTCCAGGGTCTTTGTCCTTGTGCTATTTAGCTCTTGCAGGTATGTTGGGAGACCGTGGTATAATGCACATGAGGTTAGATTGATTTAGACACGATCGTCTTTGGGAAGCGGCATTCATCTTCATTGTGAGGAAGGCTTAGCAAAATGTACTGTGAGCACTGTGCATACGGTGCACGTGGGGACCAGCTATGGTGCGCCATTGGTCATTATAGAGACGGTACATTGTCAGCGAACAAACAGCAATGACTTGCGCTCAATTCGGCGCGGCACAGTTGAGCAAACCCTGCATTGCATAATCCATCCCTCAAGGCCTTGCGCCCGAAAGAGTCCGTAAGGAACAAGTGTTCGCTGACAACAAAGCAACAAGGCAGCCGTCAGCTCTTCATATTGCCCGAGAAAAGCATTGCTCATGATTTGTTCCGTGAAATCCAAGGTTCTGCAGCCACGAAATCCAGAATCCACCATTTCCTAATTTCTGAAATGAGTTTGTTGATGATATTATCATCAACATCTTCAACACGCTGAAAGAATTCTCTTCGCAAAAGGAGCGGGGACAGAAGCAAAAAATGTTTCAACATTTCTGTAGCAGAAAAAGCTCAATGAATTCGGCATACGCCATGGTAGGCACGGCAACGACCAAGAAAATTTATCTCGTCCTCGGGGAGCGAGAGTATTCCAGTGGCCCCAATGACGCCCATTTTCGCACGTTCTTGAGCATTCAAGTTGATCACCGGAGAGTGGAAATCACGTTGCCTGCCCACTGCTCAGTTGCCATGCGGGAGTCCATTCTCCAGCGTTGGTTGTGCCATTGCGGCACCCACGCCACCATGTGGAGGCTCTCTGGGATTAAGGGACACTTGGAGATTTGTCATGGGGATTGAGAGTACCCTTTGTTTTTTGGTTTGAGGGGAGAGAGCTACCAGTTTTGCACTCTCATATTGCAATCAGACCAGGATATCCAGTGCACTTGGCGCTGTGATTTCCGCGTTTACTTCGTGTTTTCGTGTGGTAGGGCGCCCAAGCTGGCAAGCGTCAAGCGAGCAATTGCAGGATGATGTTCCGCCCGTGGTTGAAAGGGATGACCTTTTGGTCATAGTGGACCCGAGTCGGATGTATTTGGCCTGGAAACCCAGAAACATTGGGCTGCCAGGGCATTGCATGGGAAGCGCGATGCTTCTTCTAAAGCTGCAGTTGGTGCTTGGAATTCCTTGCTCCGGTCGCTTCATGGCCTACCTCCTGCAGATGGACGGCGGCTTTAAAGCAGCTACATCTGGGAATGTTTATATTTGGGGAGTTGACCATTGATCAAGCATCCCAACAGGGTCCTTGTGAGGAAGGGGAGGGAAACATCGCAGGACAATACACAAACATAAATTATCGTGGTGACAACAATGTCGCGATGATGAGTTCCGCCCTGGAGCATAGCATGGGCCGAGTACGTTTCAGTGAACCCTCGACAGCAATCCATTCACCTAGAAACGTTCGGTGTCGGAGAGGAAGTAGCTGCGGCCACCAGCGCATAGAAGGCTGCCAACGATCAAAAAGCACTAGTCTGCTTCCCAACAACACTGCAAGATTAGGGACTGCAATCTACTCGAGCAACCCCGCCCTGTTTGACAACCCAATCAACGCTATCGAAGACTTCCGTCACGAATGACCCTGACTGCCCGACGATAAGGACGCAATCGTGTGGCAGCCTCTCCAGGACATGTGCCACTCTCGAGCAGCCTTCTCTATCCAGCTGGCCAAGAACCTGCACAATAGAAACAGTCGGCGCTTGGCGCTCTACCACTGTCCGCTCGCGTCCAGCCCTATCCAGTCACCACAGAGGATGGAGACGCACAGCACAACGATGCTACACTACATTCACCGAATGCAGATTGTCCACGGTATAGCACCGTGGACGCAATTTCAGATTACTCTGCTCTTAAGAATTGACGCGAAGGTACCATTGGTCATGAACAAATAACCAGCAATACTATAGTGCATCGATGGAGGACTTTAATTCTCAGCTCTTCGAGCTGCCTGGGGCTCGTATCAGTATATGGGACATACATTCTCGATACTAACACTCCCCTTCATTGCCTAAGAACTGCCTGGGTATTATTTGCCCAAGCTTGGCAATGCCGTAAAGCTGCACCTTCAGCTGCTTTGAAGCAACACCATAGTACACGACAGTATGTAGATATAAACACACCTTCTTTGCCCTGTACTACACAGTGTAGCAAAAGTGAATTTTCCGACAGAAAGATGCGACATGGACGAGGGGTCCCATGCACTCCCCACAGGGGTAATCCCCTCTGCGCCCTTACCTCGTCCAGCACGATCAAATTGCACCTCAACCGTCCCCTTTGCGCCACGAGCTCCGAGAAACCAAGAGCCAGGGCCAGCCCCAGCCTCCTCATCTCGCCTCCGCTTAGTTGCCGAAGAGACCGCGGCCGAATGGCTCCGCTGGATGTCCGTACGCAAATCTCCTACATTCGTCAGCGTGCGGAATATATACTACAATCAGGTCTTCGCACACAAGTGCACTGACTTGTATCGGACATGGCAATGCGAAATGGTGAGCACGGAGGCAAGCAAGTGCCGAACAAACAAGCTTGTATGAGAGCCGACAGGCAGCAGCAATATTGCACATTTTGCTTCACAAGGAGGCCTTCTCCCCTTACCTTGCTGATCTTCTCCACCACATCTGTGGAGCTCTTCCCTGCCTTCCCTGCCGTCTGTGCCTTGAGCTCAAGGGACATGCCCGGTGCAAGGTCCTGCAGGAACGCTGACGCCCGTTGTTGCAAGTCGCTCAGAGCACCCTCCAGCACGAAGCTCGGGACGCCACCCCGATTAAAGGCATTGTCCAGCTCGGTGAGGACGTCGACGTCGCGGCTGCGCTCTGCCACCATCTCCTGAGACTTGGCGGTGTCGCGTTCCTGGTTCTCTACCATTTCCTGCAGCCTGCACCCAAACGTCAAACCTGTCGTCGGATGTCCAGAACGTGAACTCTGCCTTAAGCTTCAAACGGACGCGCTTGCCTTTACCATTCCTGAATATTGCTACATTTCCGTGCTTCCAAATTCCGGTCTCCAAATCTTGCCACAATTAGTTACCAAATTGATTTCCATGCATCAATTCTCAATCTATATTACAATTGAACTTGCTTGATATTACTGCAGTCATGGTCTGAACAACAGGCAGAATGACAACGAGTTTCTACGAGTCCCACTCAGGTCCGATATATGATCATTTGCTGCTTGTAGAAAGTATTCGACAGTGACAACGACTACCACACTACAGTATAGGATCACCAAACTCAATTTCGGCCAATCACCTGTCCTGCTCGGAGCTGTACGGATTCTGTTCTGCCCGTACAAGCTCCAGATCCTGCACGGCATTGCGAAGCTCATCCCCTGCATCCTCAGCCCTCCGAATGATCTTTGGCACCGTTGCGATTACAGCCCTTGCAGCCTCCATTGTGTTGGGTGGCTTCCCTTCGTGTATCAACAACATCAACAGCGTCACAACCGCGTTTCAAATGCCGTTGTTGGCCCCACTAAACCCCAGATTGGGAGGCTGCACTGAGGGTGCTTGTTTCCCTGGAACCTCCAGAATGGGTATACATGCATTAAAAAGGGGGCAATGCGGTTCGGCAGCACGTTGGACTCTCATCATACCACCATGGGTTTATGTACCATGCAACGAGATAATTGAGAAAGGAATACCCTTAATCGCCGGGTGTGGAAAGAGATCGAGAAGGGCCAATCCCCCAAATGGTGAACCCCAAAAGCCTGCTGGAATGCGCGTGTGGGTCGGCGGCAATGCCGGGCACTTGCCAACATCGTCTGCCAAACCAGACAGCGAGCATTCACTTGCACCATCAAATGTCGCATATCGATTGCTGCATCGACATGTGCAAGGGCACCCTTTTCGTAAACGAACCAGCCCAGCAAACCACCCGCCAAAACTCAGGGCTCAGGCGTGCGATTACAGTACGAAAGGCCCTTGCAGGTACATGCATGTCTGTCCGCTGTCAACTGCAAGACACAAGCAGCGGCACATTATTGAGAATGCCACACTCAGCTTTCAGTGGCCTGCGGAGCACAACGCTGCCCCTGCTAGCAAACGAAACTTGAGCTCGTGCACAAACTGAGACTTGGGTGCATGGGAAGTGACACTGCACAGATCAGTGCTGAATTCCGTGCAATCTGATCACCAATAGCAACAAGAAGAGCAACAGGAATTGCTCTCCCTCAGCTTCAGTCACGGCCAAATACAGCAAGCGAAGGCGCGATAATTGGGTGAATTCGGGAGGTGCCAGAATTCGGCGTGATGGTACCTGAGGCTATGGTAGTGGTGGCAGCACCAGAGCCACGCCCGCGCCCATGCAGCCTGCGCTCAAGCCGGGATATGACGGCACCCAGATGCTCGACGCAGCTTTCCCCTCCAGCCATCAGTGACGCTTGAGCGCTGCAGATGGAAATATGTTGCAATTCAAGATTGAAACATTTAACTTACACAGGACATAGCAGACGGCGTGGAATTATTCACAAACGGCTACAACGACAACGTGCAAATGTCCTCACCAGTATTTGGCAACCTCCAAACAATAGCAACATAGAACGGTTCTTGCTAGCAATTTTTTGTTAGATTCGGGGCAATTTGAAAACACGTATCACTACAACAATATGAAGTGTGGCTGACATGGTGAGGTTTTTGTTGCGTTGGCGGTTCCAAAACCGTAGTCCACGGGGCATACAGTATTGCCCCCTGCCAGTTCAAGGTCACAATGGCTGTATCCCGCTCACCTGACACGTTCCATCTCTCTCACACGATCTGCTTCGAGTCTAGCCTGCAACTCGCGCTGTCGAGAAGCTTCCTCCCTCTGTCTAGCGATTTTCACCCCCTCCTCATGTCGTTGCCTCTCCAACTGCTCCTCTCGCAGCCTCACCTCCTCCAGCAGCTCGCTCTCCTTCGATTGCAGGGCATTTGAGATGGTGCGGCACTTGGTAACAGCATGCTGCACTGCCTTTTCCTGCGCTCTCACATCTTCCTGGCACCATTGATGCCTTGTTAAGACACATACTCTTTGAGCCACCTCAATTCGCATCAATCCAAGGGGGTGTAAACGTCGCACTAGTACTTGGAATGGAAAAGAACGAGGCAATGTAGAGAATGGTGAGCTACTCCAATTCGAGTCAGGCACTCAAAGACATATTTAACGCAACAAAATTACACAAACAACTTTCACAAGAATATGCCAGCTTCACACACAATGACAAGTGACTTGGCAAAACCCTACACGGTGGCACTTCACGCAATTAGAAGGGCTTTCATAGAAACATGACAGAAGAATACCGCAACCAATTTATTTTCCAGCGATGGAAAATCACGACACCATGGCCGTCCAACGTCACACTCATAGTCTCGTCAGAATATGGCCAACGGTCCAAAGCCAAGGGGCACAATTCCAGCAACCTTGCCAGAGTTTGTGTATTGCACATGTATGATATGTTGGGCGCAAAATACACAAAGTGCAGTGTGTTACTACGTCCGGGCCAGAAGTCCTTGGCACCCCAAACCAAAAGTTTGACATCCAAGTAGCGCAGTTCAAGGCTTCTTGGCATTACTAATTCCTTTGTTCAGGATTGCAAGCTCAGCAACCTGTGATTTCTCCGTCCCACAAATCGTCCCGTGAGATTCACAAATACTGAGAACACACACGAAAAAGGCGAACAAGGGTGTGAAGGCCATTTCTATGTCGAAAGAGTACTGTTCTGCGGTTTTGTGTTAACTTCGGGTGGTGCAGAAGCTCATCTTCTGCACTGAATGTCGACTTTCTCCCCACCTATTTGGAATTTTCAACCCCAAAATTGCAGAATCTTGCCAAACCCATGGAATGAAAAGTACAGAGAAAGCAGTTGATTTCGCAGAAGTATAATCCCACCTTACCAGTATATACAGTTCTTACAAAGAAACCTGCATGGGCTGCAATGAAGCATGGACTTGAACTCAGACACCACTATATGCCATTTGTATCTTGTGAGTCGAGCACGTCATAACTTACTTCAATTCTGCACAGGTTGTCCTCGTACACTTCCAACTTCACAGGCTGCAGGCACTGATCACAGACCAGAGCGTCATTTGCACCACCAGTGTTTCTCAGGGATTGGTATGAGAGCAGCCTCTTCTTGCTCGCCTGTAGGTGAACAAGACTTCAGCACAGAACTGTTGATCTGCCCAGCACAGATGACGAAATCCGAATGGCTGTCTGTTCTGTGCTATTGCAAGCAAATTGAGCATGTTCAGATGGGTCCGCTGAGGCACCTGAAGTCTTCAACATGGTAACTTTGGAATACAGCAAACCCTCATGGCATTTGGAACATGTTTGCCAGGTTCAGAGTAGAAAGCAGCGAACACGACAAGATGAGATGTTGGCAAGATCCCAGGGCAGCAGTGGTAGCACACAGTAATGCTGCTCTTTGTGAACTGTGCCTTGTCCAGCTGGATGATTCTTTCTTGGGTTTGCCTTCAAAAGACAACACAGAGCACTTGCACTGGCAGGGATAATGGGTTTCTATGTAGCAAGAAACGACTTTCTGTTCCCCATCTGTTCATTTTATCTGTTCGCCAACCATCTGCAATGCGTACAAACGATGGTCACAGAAGACATGAAAGAATTGAAATCCAGGTCATGCCTATGTCAGGCTCAAGACAACTAAATTCCACCAAGCGAAAAAGTGATGTACACCCTGGCATCGTTAAGCCCAGAATCCAGTCATTCAGCTGCTTCCTCGGCAATCTTTCTTTGTTGGAAGCATGTTACCTGCACCACTCCACACAGCTCTGCTTCCTTCAGCTTCGCCAGTTGCAACTTCTCCCTCAAGTCCTCAACCTCACGCTGCAGTCTTTGGTGCATGGCTGAAGGCATCCCTGGAATATCCCCAGATTCTGCAGAACAGTCAAACTGGTATGCCATTGGCAGCTATGCAATGCACAATTTGAACACAACACAGAGGCAATAAAAAGGATCCAAATAGACCGTTCCCCATAAAACCATGCCTGGCATCCTTGCCCTTCCCGATTTAGGTAATTTGGACCAGACCTGAATTCAGGTCTGGGAGTCTGTGTCACAGTTGGACATGAAGTTTTTGACTATGCACACAGTCATGATGCTGTTCCTGCACAGATTTGGGTATAAGCCCTATCGAATTGGGCATTTGTTAGTCCATTGTGCTGTGGCCTGACATTGACAGAATTATACTCACAGCATGCCATTCTTTCAAGAACATTCTTTCAATGACATGGCAATGTACTTGGCAGTATGAATGTTTGGCAGACCGCTTGGCAGTCACAAGGCCCAGGCATTTCATCAAGCAGCCAGGCCACTCACCACTATGCTGAGATTCCCTCATGCCCATTGTCCACTGTTCATTGCATGCTTCACTTTCAACCAAAGATGTGGCCTGGCTCATCACACTCATGCTGCTCTGGTTGTCCTCTTGCTCATTTTGTAGATCGATGCTTGATTGCCTCACCCCTGCTTCAGATCCCATGGTGCTGACTGGGACTGCTGACTTCGCCACTTCCTTACGAACAGTGTCCAGCCATCTTTCAAGGTGCTCTCTCAACGATTCACATTCTTCAACCATCGAGATGAGCGACCTGGTAGACATACCAGGGATGTGAATGATAGCTGAGCATGTCAGGATTGCAGGCACAAACATATGAATCTGGGCATCAATTCAAATTTGCATTGGTTGTATTCATTCCTTAAGAACGATATGTGTTACACATATGTTCTTTTGAACACCTTAAACCCAACAAACCACAGTACAATCAAACATCAACTCCATGCACCTCGCACATTCTTCCACTTGGGCTTCAGTTGCCTTTTCTCTTTCAGTTTTCTCCCTTTGCCATGCTTGCGCGCTTGTTTTCACCGTGTCAACCTGCTGACTGTATCTTTCCAGCGTGGCTGTGTGGATGCTCAGAACGCGTATCTCTTGCTCAAGCTCCTGTTTGCAATCCTTCAGTAAGGAGAATGACTGCCCACGGGCAGAATCCCATACATCCAGCTCCACGATCTTTCCCAGCTCCGATTTGAACAGGCGATCGTTAGCCTGAAAAAGTGCAATTTACGTCTCAGGCGCTCTGTTGCAATCAGGCTTGAATTTGCACTTCAAAATCCTAGATATTATTAAGGGAACTGTCATTCAACTTAACCACGATAGTCAGCTCTGATGTCCACCTTATATTTCAACTGCTGTTGTCAATGGTTTCAAATGCACCACATGCTGTTGAAGCTAACATTTAAATGCACTTTCAAATGAGCTAAATGACTTGTATGCGCAGGTGTCAACACTGTTTTATTTTTTAACCAACAAATCTCTACTGAAAGGCACAAGCCAGTGTGGCCGTTCACTTGGATATCTATTCCTCAATGCTGGCAGTGTTCTCATCACACATGCAGTTCAACAACAAAGCTGGAAACAGGCTATAAACAAAAATAAGGCAAACGTCTAATAGAGCACTTCAAAGGCACTCGTTGCACACAGTGATAGAATCAATAAGAAGCAATTGTCACAGCATTGGATCACAACATCATGGAGTTAATGCTTCTGGTGCAGTGCTAAAATTTGCAACACTTTCAACTTGAGCTCCTGGGCTCAAGTCATGGCACTTGCAGCTGTGCAGCAAGCCATCATCAAAGTTCGGCAGGCATCAACATAACTGCATTCATCAAGCTCACCTCCAGAAGAGCGGTGACGCTGCCATGGCCTAGGAATGCTGCATTGCACAGAGCTTCTGCTCCCAAGAATTCATCGATCTCTTGCTGGGTCAGTCGGGCGTCTGCCTTGGTGATGTCCTGCCCATCCACCTGGAAGACAAGACTGGTGCGGCCACGGCGCCGAACGGAGCGCTCAATGATGAACTCCTGGTTGTTCACCTGGCCTTGCAGCCTTGCTCGTGCTGTTGTGCAGTCATCATTCACGATGTCCGAGTTTGTTATGCCTCTGGAAGCTGCCTACAATAATTTGAACGCGTACATCCATTTTTAACTCATGCCTTATCATACCAAAGCACTAGCCATGCACCTAGAAGACGATGACAAGGACAAATCCACCTACACTGTGGTCTCGATGTGCTTGCTCATTTCCCTTAGTCAGAATTACAAACAACAAAACAACAGATTCGTGCATACGGATATTGTTACAAATTCCCTTGTCCAGCTGCCATCGAATGGACTGGACTTCTGAAAGGCAGCCCGCACCAACAGGAAGATGCAGCACAGAACCATGGGCCCTAAGTCGCAGGTGTTTCAACCGTGCACGAACAAGAGATCAGAGAAGACAGGCATCCTTGGGTGTACACTTTGCCTGTGGGATAGAGAGATGAAATCCAGCAAATCCCAAATGGAGCAACAATATTCCCTATTTAGTGCATTCTATTGTGGAGGTGTAATGTTTCTGGCAGTCCAGTGTCACCAGTGACCTTCAGGACGAATCCATCAGGCCATGTGTATCCCATGTTGTCAGGAATTACCCCAGCTTCTGTGTCATGCTGAAAACCAATCACTATCATAGCTATTATACTGGTAATTTGGGTTTGTATTGTTGATGCAACCATGGTAACCATGAAATGTTGCCATTGTTTCAGTTGTGCTTGAGCATACCATGGATACCAACAAGTGCCTCAATGAAAATTGCAAAACAGCACCATGAACAGGACTGTCCCGAACAACAGCACATTGTTGCTGGAGGCTACTGCCTCTGATATAAAGTTTAAAGGCAAATTAGAAATGCAACAGCAATTTACCTTCAAAGCCACTCCTTGCACTCTGGCGCAAAACACTCTTTTAAACATCACTACTGTTGCTTCAGATCACCAACTGAAAGAGTTGGGAAGACAAATAACATGAACAGCTTTGTAGAGACTTCCAAGATTGTGTTCAAGCAGCCATTGTTTGAAACAAAGTGTACACACCTCGGCACGTGCGTCCAAGCGTCCTGTCACAGCCCACAAGGGGGCTGTGACCAGCATACTCTTCCCTGCCCCATTTGATTCTGAGCTGACGTCGTCCAAGTTCTGACCACTTATCACACGGATACCCTGTTTGTGGAGTGGGTATCTGCATGCATTCTTGAAAGGGCCGAAGCCTTCAACCTCGATGTGCTCAAAGCGCACGGCGGTTGGCAACAGGCCCAACTGCGTGCCATCGCTTTCCAGCGCCTGACAATACAGAGCAGCTGCTGAATTCAAAATACAAGTGATGTTCCTTCCGTTTGCACAACAACACAATGGTGTGGTCGCATGTCATACATGGACTTGCTGCCTTTCCGAGCAAAGTAAAAATTTGTACACACCGTTCATGTGTTTCCAGCCCCTCCGCATTATTTGTCCCAAGGGGAAATCAGTTGTGCACACTTCGATGTTGCACTCCTCAACCAAATACAGAACCAGCCAAATTCTGCAGCTGGCAGTTTCCAATGGAGACAACCAACAGGGTTTAAGATCGCGTTTGGCAAAAGTTACACAGCTAGCTGATGCCACAAGTAATTACCTATTCCAGGACCTCCAAAAATCTTGTATCTGTAGCGTGGACAGGAGCACGCAAATCCCACCTCTGGGAGGTGTGCCTGCTGCATGACCAGACTATATCCCACTTTCAAAACACCTCATTGACAGGTGTGGGAAAGAAAGCCAATAGTCGAGCCTTGACCTCGCGAGTCCACAGTCTCACAGCAAATGGACAATCTACAACCCAGAGTCTCATGGTTGCGGGCTATCAACTGCCTACAGGAGAAGTTTTTCTGTCATCTGTTGCCGCCACTGTCTGTCATTGATGGCCCACCTTCAGAATGTTGATACCCTTCTGTTTGGCAGCATCTGCCATTCCCTTTGCCTCTGCATATTTCTCAAACAACTGGATAGCTCCCAGCTGTTCCGCCTCCTCAATCCTTGGCACAGCAGAACTGTTTGGCTGGAGGACAACCTCAAGGTTAACCCCTTGCTCCAGTGCACAACATTTTCAGAGTTAGTTGCTAGGTAGCAACAGCAGAACACATAACCTCCATGAACTGGTAGTCCATGTTAATTCCGTGGCTAATTATGCAGACATGACAACCAGCATGCAACAACAAGGCAAGTCCACTTCAATGAAGCACCCATGGTGTGTTGAATGAAGCATTGCAATACTTTGCCATGTCTGCTTTGAGCAACCTGGCTTAAGCACTGTTGTGTTCCATGGAAGCTGCTTAATCGAAGCTGGATGGACCACAATAGTGCTGCATAGCCCAGCTTGCCCATCTGGATTCCCATCAATACAGGGTTGTGTTGAACAGAGGCCTCAACTGCTGAGAGCATGACATACCTTTGTTTCGAAGGCTCTGCTGGATCCTCTCCACCTCGGGTCCTGGCGCACTGGAGGGAATGGTCCATCTTACCCTGTCACCGCGCCTCATGTTTGCAGGGATATCTGGGCTAGTGCTGGCCAGCTGGTAGTGCCTGGGCCCAAGGTCCAGATCCATTGTAGATTCCACTCGCCACTCTTTGTCCAAGATCAGCAGCTGCTTCTTCTCACCCCCTTCAGACATGGACACTGCAAAGGGGATAGAAGAAACAACAAAAATGAATGCAGTGAGTTTGGCACTGATAGCACATCCATTGGATGATGTGACGCTCCTTGTGCAGGACATGTGAACCCGCAAATCGTAATCAGCAGACACCGAGCATCCATACGGGCATTGGTTATCATGTTCACGCACCAATTTTGAGCCAACCTAGTCTCATGGACACAACACCTATCTCCCACCACAGACAATGGCTATGACCTTCACCACCAGGGAAGCACCCTGCAGAAACAGGGCAACAAATATGTAGTGGCTATTTTTGCCTCACACTTCAGCTGGGCCCAACCTTGGTATGGAGATCCAACATAGCGAATGTTGGTTCCCTTGACTGTGTGCGGTCGGTGGTAATGGCCGCTGTACACATGGACATCTGGTGGGAAGCTGTCTGGGTGAATCCCGTCTGTCATTTGGAGGTTCGCATTCACCCATCCTCCCACCTGCCGTACCACAGCAGGACTGCTAAGCACAAAGTTCTGCCGCACTACTGCATTGACATTTGGGAGATCAAACACACTGGCATGGAAGACACTCCTCTTGTAATAGTGCAACTGCTGAAAAGGGCAAAATCATCAGCCAGGCCGTGCTGGACCATGCCAAAATGATCTTTTCCTGCACATTGGGATTCTGCGCCTTCACTGCACTTTAGGTTTGAACTGTGTTTTCTTTTCAAGAGGGCAGTTTTGACCCACCTAAGGGATGAGATACTGGACAAAATGGGAGCTCCACCAGCATGATATATTCTAGTATTCAGTGAGGAACTCCGATAAAATCTGCTCGTCAACAATAAGAGCAACCGTGCACTGAGATGAAACAACACCCAATATTGACAACGCACAACTGAACGTCACATGCACAATCAATTGGGCAACAATGCCCTCCTTTCTGTGCCCTTCTGAACATGCATCCAAAATCTCAACATTGTCAAACCAATCCAAGCTAAATGTGTGGGGGGTGAGATGAATATGTGACAAAGTATCTGAAATACTAGTACATAAATTCAGGAAAATAAGGTTCAGAACCCCAACCTCCAGGTACCACATCGGCATGCACGAAGATGGCCTTCACATCGGGTGCACTCTTGAGGGCGACTTCCACCATTGTATGGTCTTGCCTGTATGGCAGCCACAAAGCATCCATGAAGAGTGATGGCTCATCCAGTACCCTCATGTTGGGGCACGCAGCAGCCAGAGGGGTGAGAGAGTGGGACAGGCCCAAGGGATCAACCTGCAACCACATTGCATCACAACATGACACGAGGTGAGGTATCCGTTTTATTTGCAATTGAAATGTTGCTGGATGACGATCCACAGCAGAACTGGTGCCGTGTCATTGCCCAGTGCGGTCTCCACATGTCAACCACATCTGTGTGTGCGTGTGCTCATCCTGGGCAGGGTCGAATGTGAATCTCATGAAAGTGGTATGGCTCTTCCTGCTATTATCTCTGCAGAGTGCTATTGCCTGCTACAGTCCAAGACTTCTGTGCCACACCACGTAGGGAAAAATCCCACTGGAGTCTTGCCAAAAGGGAGAATTCCCTGCCATTGTGCCTTGAGACATGTTGTCGGACTTGATAATTTTTGTGAAAGAAGCATGCAGAATGCTTGGGGTTGGCCGCAGGACAATGTCCAGCTGCACAATCCAATTTGTTCAAATTTGTGACTGTTCAAGAGCTATGACTGCAGTGATACCAAGCAGGCTATGTACTCATGCACACACGTGTGGCTGGTGCTGCAAACTTGGACACACTGCGATGGAAATTTGGGCAGAGGCAGAACACAGAGATGGGCACAAACCAGTTGTACACTCTTCTCTTCCACTATTGCCAATTGAGCAGGGATAATGCCCAAAACTATGAGCCCTTCACAACAATGGGGAGAGCCTGATATGTGTGTGACCCATTGACACACCAGCATCACATGTAGTTGTTGGGATGAAAGCCAATGTGTTTTCTCAACTGCACTATGCAAAATGTAGCTGTGCCAACAAACCTGATCGTGATTCCCAGGCATCAATATTGTGGGGGCTCTCCAGGACTGTAGCTCTTCCAATATCAAATTGAGGGGTTCGACTGGAAGGACCCCCCTGTGGTGCCAAAAATCCCCTGCCACACACTCAGGCAAAACCACTTTGGCACAACGACACAGTGTTGACTCTCATGGGCCCCAGCACAACTCGTTTCCTGGATTTGTCTTCAGCAACAGTGGTGCTATGTCGATAGGTGCGGTTCACACCAGACACGAAAGAGCAGATTTCCGCATTGAAGCTGGGTGGACCATCTACACACAGTAAATTGCCATGGCTGCAGTCACCAGAACAACTGTTGCATTGTCTCCAGATCAACGATTTCACATTTCTGTGGTGTTTGATGGCCACAAGTTCTGGTGCAACTGGACTTGGTAAACTCGCCCACTTTGAAACCATGGGAGCCATGCGCACAGTGAGAGGGGCGCTGAACGAACCATGTACAACATGTGGACAGCTAATCAACCCTTGACAAAGTGACCGAATATCGACACTCACAACAAACAGTGGATGGAATTGTTCCCTTGAATGGTGAGTAGGACAGCAATGGGGTCATGTGCTGTGGAGGTCTTGATTGCAAATTCTGTTACATGCATATGTCTTCACAGGCAAACAGTGCCCTTGCAATATCGAGATAACGGAACTATGGACATCCGTAAGTGATTAGACCTGACTGTGCCAAGATGGTTTCAAACCAGTCCTGCTGCCTTTTATCCTATTAAACATGCGTGATTTGAGGTTGCCGAGAATTTTTGAGCAATGGTTTGTAGCAATACCAGAATTAAGTCTCGATCATTGGCCTCGTGCTTCGTTCTCTCCAATCCCATCATGACAGCCAGTGGCCCGCGCTCACTGTCCCAAGTTACATATGTACCCATTGCCATATGTTCTTGTTGTTCATGTAGCCTCAACAGCCGCCCGTTCACCGCCATGTGCGGCCACACGCGCGATTGATTTTTGGCAATCTCCGCCAGTGTTTCGCACCCAGGAAAACGATCCCCGCACTTCGCTCCTCCGCCTCCTCTCTCACCCTCCGCAGGACCGCCATGCAAGTGTCCAGCGTCTTCGACGAAACATGCAAGTCGGAGAATACAACCCATCTGGACACAAGCCGGCATGACTTCTCAAAAGCCGCGCCCATGCCGCCATGTACCTGGCTAATCCCTCCTAGCCCCTCAGGTGATGATCCCTGATCCAACTCCACAGCCCCCGCGGCCCGGACGCCGGTGTACCGGGCAAGAGTTCCGTGTGCTCTCCCCCAGGGGACGTTGAACTGCGACAGGTGGGCGACACATGTGGGGCGGGGGATGACGATGCGCGCCCAGGGGTAGAGCGGGCGAAGGGACATTCTGAACTATGGGACCCACAATAGCGGCGGGTCAGATGGGAGGGGTTGGCAGGGAAGGGAACGCCGGTCGGCGCTGAGACCGGCGTCCAGCCTCGGCATGTGGTCCGCTTATGGTGTTCGACGCGGCGGCTTCGTTGAGCAAGAAGTCACCATCACCGTGTTTTGGGGTCCGAGCATTATCCTCGCGGACGGAATAAAATTGGAATATCAGAGTAACAGACGCGAGAGTGAACCCTGATCGCGTATGATGTCACTTTGTCCGCGTATGCTCCTGTTTGAGAGCAGAAGTTCTGGGCGGGAGTTCCTTTTGTAAGTGGATCCATCCAAGCTCAGGTTTCTTTTGAGGTACTGCGTGAATTGATGAAGTTATGGCCCTCTGAAGTTGTAGTACTCAGGGCAGTACAGGGAGGAGGGCTAGTACTTAAGTCTAGAAGGAAACGTGTCAGTCGTGGGCGAACAAGGGACAGTTACATGGTGCCTGGATATGCACATGTATTGTCTTGTCTTGATGTGATGGTGATGGACCCGTGATCAGGCATTGCGCATGCGATAAGTGCGCGCATGCAGTGAATCTGTGTAACCTTTTTGGCCCACTCTCTGGCCTCCCGCGAGCGAGCGAACCACCGCCTCGCTGCGCCGCCACCTCTTGCCAACAGCAGGCCCCGGGGATCGATCCCCGTCGAGCATTGGGCCCACCGCGCGACCTTACAATAGGCCGCCCCAATTAAGCCCATCGGCCGAGGTGGAGAGGCCGGCCAACCTTCAACAGCTGTGCTGCAGTGCAGGGCGAACCCAGCGCCTCTGGAAACCAGTGGCTGCCGACGGGGCCGCAACACCAAGAATTGGCAAAATAGGTAATCACCTATTTAGCTCAAGTACAAGTGGCCCATGGGCTAAAATTCCTATTCGTAGACAACAATGGGCAATAACAAAACACCATATTGTTGAAGCATCCGCCATGTTGTTGAATCATGTTGCAATGGCACGCTTCACTCCCCTAGCACAACAACCCGTCGCCCTTGCAGCTGCTCCTACTGCGTCCATGCCACCATACACACCACTTGCCACCTCATCGGCAAAGTCGTTTAATTCCATCAGGTACTTGGGGGATGTGCATCTGATATTCTAGAATTTTTGGAACACTACTATTTGCACAAGGCATGGTCGGCGAGGTGCCCCAGGTGGGGGCGAGATTGCAATTTTCAGTCACAATGTGCAGCATGGCTATCACAGTTCAAGGTAAAATAACTAAATATGGATTAATAGCTTCTCACATGTAAACGATGCATATACACAAATGCATTTATAACCGGTTGGTGCCATTAACCTGGATAATAGATGCTTA
>CAJHUC010001085.1:0-147214 GCA_905146915.1 Ostreobium quekettii
TAGGCTCCAGGCGTTCCAGGAGTTCGCAGGGGTTGTTCTATAATTATTTTGGGCCCGAAGGACCAGTTAACATAATAATACTTCGTAAGATTGGCGGAGCTCCATTCATGGGAATTTGAGTTCTTCGGGGGATGGCATCTGTCTCGGCAACGCTAAGCAGCTGTATGGTTTCATTGCAAGGTCTCAGAAAGCAGACTCACCCCAGATGGGTCTACTCATATTCAGCGAACAATATTGGGTCTGCGGTGAAAGAATATTTATTGACTTAAATGGACCCATCGCATGGCCTTAGCTATTTCACAGCTCTTTTCAGATCTCCACTCTCAGGTTGGTGACTGGCCCAAATTTGAGACCTGCGAAATCGGGCAAAGTGCCGCACTGGCTGCCTCGAAAGGCAGAAAACTATCTGTTAGTGGCCATGCGACCGGTGTCCTTAGAAACCCAACATCCTCTAGGGAAAAGATTATGAAGTCCAGCATTCTAGTATGGTGAAGCCAGCCTCGCCGCAGTGCCCCCCCGCCGGTATCCAAAGGCGCACGCAGGCTTGGTTTTTACGTTTGCGTTTACGTTTTTACTTTTGCGATTTTACGCGTAAAAACGTAAGTTTGCAATAGGGGCTATTTTTACGGCTATTTTTACGTTTTTACTGGTCCCTGCGACACCTAGGTTACACGGTGAAAGTCGCGCACAATGATCAGTGCTCGGTCATCTCCAGCACCCGCAGCACAATGTCTACATCGCCTTTGGCAAGGGCGATAATGGGGATTAACAAAAGCTCGTTTTCTGCCCCTTCCAGGGCGACTGGCTGCCACTCTCCGGACTCCGAAAGTCTGCATGTACTTTCCTTATGTACACCAGGCAGTTTTTACGTTGTATTTACGTATTTTTACGCATTTTTACGCCTAAAAACGTAACAACGATCAGTTTCTACGGCGTAGAAACCAAGCCTGACGTTTACGTTTACGTTTTTATTTTTACGTTTTTACGCGTAAGAACGTAAATTTGCAGAAGGCCATATTCTTGCAGCTATTTTTACGTTTTTGCGGCTCCCTTGGACGCCCAGATTACGTGATGTAAGTTGCGTACAACGAACAGTACTCGGCCATATCCAGCACCCACAACACAGTGTCCACCTCGCCCTTGGCAAGGGCGAGGATGGTGTTCAACAAAAACTCGTTTTCTGTCCCTTCCAGGGCATCTGGCTGCCACTCTCCGGACTCTGTACGTCTGTATGTACTGTCCTTATGTACACCAGGCAGTTTTTACGTTGTATTTACGTATTTCTACGCATTTTCACGCGTAAAAACGTAAAAACTGTTTTTACGCGTAAAAACGTAACAACTGTTTTTACGCGTAAAAACGTAAATACGATCAGTTTTTACGGCGTAAAAAACAAGCCTGGGCGCACGCAGGTTCTGCTCTTCCCCGGCACTACAGCTTATAGTCCCAGTGTTGCCGCGCCCCCTCCCATGCCCCGTCTCTAAGTCGGCACCAGTTCCTCGCACTAGCGCAGCACTGCGTCACGCGTGCTGCGCAGTACTTCCCATCCGATCCCAGGGTCCCCACAAAATACCTGCCAAAGGCCAAGGCCCCGAACATCCGATTTCCCTGCCTCCTAGCCCTCAGCGCGAGCCCCACAGCCGCAAACAGGCCAGGGACGCCAACAGGAAGCCGATGTCAATCCCCCCCTTGATTGCTCCGGAGCAGTCCCACAACAAAAAGGACACTGCCATCTGCAGGATGCCAATCGCGGCTGCGAACAGGCACCACCAGGCAAACCGTCCGGTCCTCACACCTTGCGGGCGCATAGCACAAAGTCTAACAGAGATGTGAAAAAGACGACCACCGCAACGACGGGCAGTTCCTCGCGGGCGCCCGATGTGTCGCCAGACGTGCGCTTTCCCCCCACAGCACACCTCGTTCTCCGACTCGCAGCACACGCTGCTGCAGCAGAAGTACGCAGCCCTAGTGCAGCAGGATCCGTCGCTGCACAGCTGGCCAGGACGGCATGTGTTGGAGAACGTGTCGTTGCGGGAGCGGCAGCAGGCACGCGAAGTCGGACGTGCCAGATGCGTTGCAGTTTGTCACACACAGCATCGGGGAACAGGTCGTCGAGGCAGCTTTGCGAGGGCAAGCCAGAAGAGGAGGCGTTGTCCTCGGTCGATCTGGGACCCATCACTAGTATAAAACAGCCTTTTGGCGATGCCAGCGGCGATGCCATTTTGACACAAATTGATGCCATCACAGCCAATTTTTTGCCATCGCACTCACTGCGACGGCATCAATTTGTGTCGAAATGGCATCACAGCTGGCATCGCAAACATGGCGTTTTCTACCAGTGCATGAGGCCCAGAAGCAACAGGAGTATTGGCTGCAAAACCCCTAGGGTCAGTGAGCCTTGTGCGTGGCTCTTCGTGCTGTTTGCCATCACCTTTCTCCCTCGAGCTTTCTTGGATGCGAAGAGAAACTCCTGTCCTCGGTGAGGGCTGCAGGGTTTGAGCTGCATAGAGACATAGCAATTTCCCATTTGGTATCACTAGTAAAAAACTGGCCAGATGACACAATCCTGACACGGTTTGCTCAAAATCCAACTGTGTACTTTCGGCAAATGTGGTCCCAAAAGTACACATTTAGTACACACATTGACACAGTTTTTGCCGTGCATCCTAGGAAACCGTGTAGTATACACAGTTGTGTGAGGGTACGCGGTTGAAACTGTGTCAATGTGTGTACTAACTGTGTACTTTTGGGACCATATTTGCCAAAAGTACACGGTTGGATTTTGAGCAAACCGTGTCATGACTGTGTCATCTGGCCTGTTTTTTCCTAGTGTATCAGCGAAAATCATCTGACGGATTTGTTCTTCTCTCCTACCACCGTCCCACATCTCAGCAAACAAACTCAGTTCCAACGTGTCGGTGTCTTCGTCAAACTATGATAGGAAACAACTTCGTCATTTGATAAGATGGAATGCGAAAGGTAACTAAGTCTATCTTGTGGCAAAAGCGAGTGTATGTATACAACGAAAAGCTCCTGATGCATTGACGGTGAGATGTCCCAGGTTGCAGAGAACATCCATGTGCAGCCTTAGCTTGGCAGACTTTAAAGGTGTGAAACAACAAGGTGGACAACATTGAGCCAGTCAGACTACACAGTATGGCCACCTCGCTGCTCTTGGCACCACTCCCTTCTAGCTTCTGGACATCTCCACCAGATTTGCCACAGCATCAACCTCATCTGCCATTTGTTGCGCCACCAAAACTTAAGGCCACCAAAAGCACGAACATGTCTCCGCCCAAGGGACAGGATACAGTACAGGAATAGGCTCACATTCTGCAGAACTCTGTGACATAATCTCCTCTAAAACCAGGGTATCCTTTGGGTTGGCCCCCAAGGTAGCCACAGTATGACAATGATGCAGCCACGCTTCTTCCCGTCTCAAGCAGCCAGGAAGATTCAAGCATGTGTGAGCACAACATGCGTGAACATGCGACTCGATGTGTGGTGGTGCATTGCATGATGCCGAACAATGTGTGATTCTCGTGGATTCGTGCATTTCTGTAAGGACAAAGTATTCGTCAAGGATGACCATTCTGCTAGGGCACAGCACCCGTTCTGCAGACACTGCGAAAGCAGCGACATGATGCCGCGCCCTCCCACCACAGTCAGGTCCACGACCAACGCCCAAGGTTGTGACCGTCACCATTATGCAATCTTTCGGACTGAAGAGAGGGTAGCCTCAACTTGCAGGTTTGCGGGTGAGGACTTCGACACAGGCGGCGCCGGCCGCTAGGTGACTGAAACCCGTTCTTTAACCACCCCCTTCACAGCTTTATGAATCATTCGTGCACTGCAAGGCGGAGCCGCACATTTAACAGGGTGTTCTGCCGTCGGTTAGCCATTTGAACGTCCACAAAACACTCGCACCTGCAGTTGCGATCGGCGCCATTCTCCCCGTGATCCCCGCGACAGGCAGGACGGTGATCACCAAGCGCGCCCCAAAGAAAGCCCCACTTGCAGCAGCCGATCAGCTGGCGCAGCAGCGGCGAGCTCATCGACGACGATTTCGCACTCACAGTTCGAATCCGTTGCATCTGAAGCACACAATGGCGTCAAAACTTTAGGCGGTGCGTGGTGCGGCGCTGGGCCAGCCAGCCCTGGTAAATGCAGGCGACTATTGGGGCGCATTGCGATTCTCGAATCGACGTTGAGTGCGCCAACAGAGCGCCTCTCACTTGGCAATCGCAGTGGTGTCGGTGGCGCACAGCAACAATCCAAGCACGGATTGGGTTGGGCGGAAGAAATCGGATCTCCGAGGCGAGGCGGTTCGTGTCCGCGGGATGTGATCCAGGCTGCGGTGTTTGCAGATCGCTAGCTGATCGCGACGCCGCCGCCGCCCAGACGGCCCCAGCGCTTACAACCACCCCTGACCAAACCGTTCACAGCTTCAGCGACCATTCGTGCTCCACATGGCGGAGCTGCACATTGAACAGGGTGTTCTGCATTCGGTTTGCCATCTGCACGCGCGCAAAACACTCGCACCTGCACTTGCGATCTGTGCCCTTTTCCCCCATTATCTCATCCTCTCCCTCTTCGATCTCTCTCTGTCCCTCTCGCTCTCTTCTCTCTCTAGATCTCTCCGCGACAGGCAAGATAGTCAGCACCGTGCCCGGCCCAAAACTTCCAGCAGGCGCCCAGGTTAGGCAGCAGTAGCTCACCGACGACGATGCCCCCGCCGCCCCCGCCGCTCCCGCCGCCCCCGCCGCTCACTCCGCCCCCATCGCCCCCGCCGTCACCGCCGCCTCCGCCTCGGCCGCCAAGGCCGCACTGCGACCGTGTGCCACGATGGGGCCGGTGGCGCGAAGGGAGGCATCGGGCTGGTGGCGTACCGGGTCCCCGTACACGGCCGACCGGCTGAGGCCCGGCAATGAACCGGGCGCGGTGCGCCACCGGCCAGCAGCAAACCAGGCCCCGGTAGAGTACCGGCCGGCGGCGAGCCGGCGCCGGAACATTGCCGGTCGGCAGGAACCGGGGCCGGTCGCCGCCGCGGCGGACGGTTCCGGAATCCTCTGACAGAAACAATGGAAGGGGCTCCGAAACCAGAAGATCACTCAAGAAGCACCATAGAAGGAACATTATTGCAAACAATTACAGTACTGGAAACACAGCAAAAGGCATAGCCATCGTCACCAAGAAAGGCAAAGAAAGTGGAGCAAATACACTGAAGAATTGACCCCCGTATGCACTCACACTGACGGCTGTGGAGATCTCTGAAGATGCCCACTGTTCTGCGTCATTATGCACTGTTCTGTACCGCCCAACTGATGGCGATAGACAATCTCGAGGGCACCATATGGTATGCATACGACCACACCAACAAATGAGGGTGCAAATGAAGAACAAATGAAGACCACTTTGGGCACCCAGTCAGTTTGAGAAGGCGTTGCCTGGCAGCTGCAGTTGCGCCACCTCCGGACGCAGTTTCGCGGACGCATAGCAAATTCCTAAAGGGGAAAAGTGAAAAAGCGGCCAAATCATGGCAATGCATTTAGTTGGCAAAAACAATGGCATGGAACTCCTGGCAAACACGTTTGACAGTCTTGCTCGCTCTTTCCTGCGTGTCATTGGGACCCCCAACTTTCTGGACTGAATTTGTTGTACACCACGAAGAAGCTTCAATAAAAATATCACCTCCACAGAGTACCATGCAGGTTGCGAAGAACAAACGAACACTTCCTTCTTCCGCAAACAAATGAAACAGTTCTTTCCATAGGCTATATTTCCATCACAAATTTGTTAGTATTCCTTCAAAAATGGATCAAGAAATTACCTGCGCATTTCATATGTATTGCCAAATTTTTGTGGACAATAGACAAGTACCGGCCACATGGCAGTACTTTGAAACCTTGTGATTCAGGCCAAAAAGTCGAGGTTTCTCGAAGTATGGCCGAACATCCCCCAAAACAGGTCCTTGACCAGGTCGCCTTGCGGCCGACGGCGCAGCACAGAGTGAATATCTGTTGCTGCCGTCTTGGTGGCAGGTCGGCACCATTCCTAGCAAAGGGGGAAGACCACGAAGCCATGTCCTGTACCGCTCATGATTGGCAGGGTGGAAGCCTGTTTGGAAACAGGGGTTCCTTGCATCAGGAAGACATTTATTTGGAGATCTGTGCAGAACGCAGAGCTAATGTTGGGAGCATATATCCCACCGCTAGTCTTTAGCCACCAGCAGACCTCTAGGCAGTGGGGGAAGCCACGTATATCGGTGTGCTGCTGTGCAAGATTTTTTTTTGGGGGGGGGGAGGGGATTTGGAGCATCCATCGATGGTGGTATGCAGACATAGGTGCCAATTCTGTCGATCGTGCATTGCAAATGCTGTCGCTCTTTGTGCTAGAGCTCGAGCGCCGAGGCAACTCCCCCCTTCTGATGCTTTGAAGACCACTGGAAAGGGCATCACTCGTGCGCCGGACCTTGGTGGGTCTGGGGCACTAGGTTTTGGTGGGGTGGGGGACTGATTGCAAATGTTCAAATTCTGGTGCTTACTCGTTTGGCTTCAAAGTACTACCATGTCTGAATCTTATTTTCTGTCCTTAATTTTCGGACAGAATTAACTAAACACATTGTAGATACGCTGGTACAATTTTGAAGGAAAAGCAAAAAGTACACGACAAGAATGTGGTCAGTCGACAAACTGTTTCATTTAATTCCAGAAGGAGGAACTGAAACTTGTGATGGAACTACTTAGAAAGACATAAAATTTTTGACAAATAGACTTATTGCTTTCATTTTCCTTTGTACATATATACTTGTTTAGATGGAGCAGTATCATATAGCACAGCCAAGGGCTCATCAACGATTGTCACTGGACAATACCTGTCATGGAACAAATCGTGAAATCATTGTGTATTGTGTTCTCCGTTTGCTGAAATCGAGCCAGAACGGGTAAAGGCGCCCAGGACGGCACGCCACAAATCACACATCCTCTCGGTCATGATGGCCAACGGCCATTCAAATCCCAGTTTTAATATTCGATAACGAAATGACGGAAACCGATTGCCGGAACCGCCGCCTCCCAATCAAGCGCCAACACGTTCCATGTCACTTGGTCATCTGAACTCCAGAGCGCCCGAGACTCCGACGCGCACCCTTCATCTGCCAACACCTCCCTAGCTCCCTTCCGCCACCCACGCCCCCTCCCCTCCGGCCACCTCTAGAGATAATACTACTGCCTGCACCAAATCGGTGACTGCTTGCACCAAGTCACGTGCATACTTTGTCCTAACCTCATTTTTAGGGTTAGGTTTAGTTCAGGGTGAGTTTTAGGGTTAGGGTTAGGACAGATCAAGGTTTAGGTTTTAGGGTTTAGGTTTTAGGTTAGGTTAGTTTTGACGGAGCTGGACATGATGTGCACGTGACTTGGTGCAAGCAGTCACCGATTTGATGCAGGGCGTAATTTTATGCCCCACCTCTACGTAGAGGTGAGCAGTATAGTACTCGTCCTCTTCCTCCTCATCTCCCTTCGTGCCTCCCTTGCTTTGGGGGAGCAGCTCGCCCGTCGCCATCGCCGAGAGGGGAGGGGAGGGGCCGGGGAGGGCCCGCCCGCCGCCCGTCGACTGGTCCAGGATTCGGATGCTGTTATGAAACTCGTCGTCCGCTATGCCGCGCGTACCGTAGAAGCAAACGTCCACGGGCGCGCCCGTGGCCGGGTCGAAAGTCGCCAGCACCACCTCGTAGCCGATCGCCAGCCTGTGCGCGATTTTCCTAAACATCCCCTCCACCGTCGTGATGCCGCCGATCTCGTACTGGGCCGGTTTTCGGTTGGACCTCTAAGGCCACGTCAATCACGACGCCGCCCTGCACTGCGACTGTGAAAGGGGCCACGCCGAAGCAGCGGCAGCTGCGCTGGAAGCGCATCGTGTAGTCTGAGGAGCCCCAGCTAGGCCGGAGTGGTGGACTGCGGCGCCGGCGCCGCAAATGGAAGAGTCTGGGCGCATGTCCCTGTCAAGGCGATGGCCAGCAGGGCGAGGAGGGCGGCATGCGTGCCCGAGGTGCTCATGGCTGGCACGATGAACACCCCCCTTGGCGGAAAGTCTCGACGGCCAAAGGCGGGCGGAGATCGGCGCTGTGGGTTCCTCTCGCGCTCTGCGTCTGTAAGAGGACGGAGAGCGCCTTCTGGGGTTGGGGATTCACTGGGCCGGATGCATTTGAGGGCTGGAACCTCACGCGGATTTCGTACGTCCCTACGTTACGCGGCCAGGGCGAATCCTTACGACGGGGATTCACTGGGCCGGAAGCATTTGAGGGCTGCGACGGGTAACTCTGTGCCGCAAAGTCGTGTGAGAACACGACTGCCCTTACGTGGCCGCGTACGCAGTGTCACCGGTGACACGGTGATGGGTACCCATCACTCACATAATGACCCTCATCTGGCCCACCCACGTATCCTTTCATTGTCCGCACACGTGTGTGACGTGCACATCATCGTCGCACGCTTCCACTGCCGCCGGGCCATCCCGGCAGGGTAAACCCACAACACGATCGACGCACACCGGATCTATAATAATCGCCATTTATCACAAGCAAGAGCCCACCGACCGCCACGCGGCGGCACGGTTCTAGGGAATAGCCCGGCGGATAGTTGGAGGGCGCGGAAGGCATCATGCTGTCATTTTTCTAGGCGAGCTCGGTGTCGCTGCATCGTTGTGCAGCATGCAGGATTATTTCTCGCAATGGTTTTAGAAAGTGATGCAATGTGTTCAGAGCGTTGGATTCCCAAACACAACTGTCCAATAATCTCTTGGGTGGCGAATGTGCCAAACATTGAAGCGTGTAACAGATTGAAAGACTCCACGTGGTGTTCGTTGTTTATTCCATTTGGATGACTATCGACATGTCGCCCACGCCCCCAAGTCTGGCCATGACACGGTCATAACCTCATTTCCTTGCCACCAATGTGGCCATGGAACGCACAACGACAATGACCATGAGTCCCTTCTCCGTGGTCTTGGGCGTCTCCATCACCATTGCCATCATGATCACCATGACTGGCGTGTGCCGTGCTGTCAGTTTTTGGAGGAGTTCTTGACCGTCTTTGATGGCCTCGCCATCAACATCACTGTGCGCATCGCTATGCTTTTCACCATCTCCATGACGACACGAACGTGAGCAGCATCGGCTGCATCAGAGGGAGTGATGGCTATCACAATAGCTGTAGCAGCGCTACCATGAGTGCCATTGTGGGCATTGTTCATCATGCAGGGGATGAAAATTGCCATCATTATCGTCCTTGTTGCTTTGTTGTCCTCGTTGTTGTGAAGGATGAGAGCCATCGTGTAGCACAAGATAGTCAGGTATTGGCGTTCGAGACGTGTGTATATTTGCAGCGTATGTGATGGCATTGCGGGTGATTGGTGAGTGAGTGGGCTTGCCATTGTGTTCGCTTAAGCGAGTGCGATGAACATGTGAGTGTTGCCGGTGGCGATGCGCATGGTTTGAGCACAGTGGGGTGGTGATGAGACAAGGGTGATGGTGCGGATCGTGGCCTTGGCAGTTAGTGTGCCAGTGAGCTGACGATGATGTGCGCATCACACACGTGTGTGGACAATGAAAGGACACGTGGGTGGGCCCGATGAGGGTCATTATGTGAGTGATGGGTGAAACTGCGTACGCGGCTATGTAAGGGCAGTCATGTGAAACGGGCGTTCGCGGGCAAAAAGATTGTTGGGACCAGCTGCGAAATGTTTCCATTCATTTGGACCTACTGTGCTTTTGGGCGATTTCAATGCTCGTATTGGGACTCATTAATGAGTCCCATAATGCAGAATATTCTGCATTATCTCATCCAAGGGACTCAAATTTTACTATTTCCCACGCTGATATTCCCCGACGCCAATCCACTGATTCGTACATCGACACACCAGGACAAAAGCTTATTCATCTTTGTGAGGCATTAGATTTAGTAGTTTTAAATGGTCGATGCCAAGGTGATATTGAGGGCCAGCCTACATTTCGACATTCTGCACACGGGAACCTTTCTGTTCTCGATTATGTAATCATCTCACGGCATCTCTGGCAATTCTGCAATCGACTTCAAATTTATGATGACACATACACAGAGTCAGACCATCGTCCAATTCTGGCTTCGCTTTGCTTCCCTACACATGACGATGCTTCCTCCAACCATCGGATTTGTCGCTGGATTTTGCACATCAAAGGTGCGTTCAAAACTTCCTTTCAATGGGCTTCACCACTTTTACTCAAACTCATCTCCGAAGGCCAGGATATAGAACTTGTGGGTGATTGCATTACATCCACGATCAAGCAATCAATTCCTCCTAATGCCTGGCGGACTCAGTGGCACCCTCAGCAACAGGCGATCTCCTGTCCTCGGTTCAATCAGACATGCCAACGCCTTCGACAAAGATATCGGCAAGCACATCGACGTGATCCATCATGACCAATGACGCATAGTCTACGCAACGCATACTACAATTTCTGCTCCAAGACAAAACATGCTTTCCAACAGAAGACTGGGATGAAGCTTCAATCCCTTCTTCGATGCCAACCTCGCAAGTTCTTTCATATATTCAATCCTCGAGCTTTCATTCCTGATGATTGTGTATCGATGTCAGATTGGGTCAACTTTTGCTCGGATCTTTTTACCAGTCCTACATTGCAGCCTCCGATTTCAGCAATCTCAGAGAGCTTCTCACCAAATCAGGTTGTTGATTCAACCATACTGGAGGCAGACATTTCTTCATTAGAAGTGGACCAAGCAATTTCACAATTAAAACGTGGCACGGCCCCAGGAAATGACAATGTACCTCCAGACCTCTTCCTTGACTGCATGGATATTCTATAACCAGTGCTTATTGCATTCTTTCAACGATTGTGGGCCATGGAGACATTCCCAACAAGCTGGCTTTCTGGAATTCTGCGACCTATTTCCAAGAAAAAAGATGAACCGACCAACCCTGAATTTTGTAGACCAATCCCCCGCAAGGGCGAAAGCACTTTTTGCTACAGTTCCAGCTCGACAGCTTGCGAACACACTTCGTTTGATGTAGTACCATCGATTATCACTTCTGGGCATCGAAATTTCATAGATCATCGATTTTGTTTGTATTCTCCTTAGATTCCAACGAACCAGTCACCAACTCTGCTTTGCTAAGGCAAAATAGGAATGGCGTACGTTAAATCCGACCCGACCTTTCCCATTTACATTGGCGGTGCCCGCATAATGGCCCAATATGGTAGGCACGTGTACGGTCGCCAGCCAAGCGGCTGGCGCCCAACGTCCAGTGGCCACCTGGGGGGGTCCCCGTGGGGCGAGGACTGCCGCCTCACGTCCCGTCCTCAGAAACGGGTCCCCAGGGCCCTTCGCCGACATACTGCATCGCGCAAGATCGCCACACGCAAGCGGCCGACAAGGCCACGACTGGACGAACAGGCAGAGGGCCATGCGCAGAGGCCGGGCAGCCGCGCCATCAAAAACGCCACTCCACCCCACTCACCGATCGGCAGCCCCTAAGGCCGTGGCTCGCCGCGTTTGGGGTCGAAGATCGCTGGGTGGGGTGGGGGTTGGACTGGCATTTGTGACCAAATGGCCAGAGGTGTCCGTGACTCAATACAAACGACCCCGGGGCGTGACAATGGCTACACGCCCTGCCCCGCACCTGCCCACGCAACGCCCAACATGGCTCGCCCGCCCGGGGCTCACCCACCCCAATCCCCCGCCCCTGGGGCTCGCTTTGTCCCTCCCCCGGCTGGTGATACGCGATCCAGCGGGCTGCGTGGGTCGCGTGAAGCGTCGCTTTCGGGATAAGGCCGGCATCACTGCCCAGCAGCGCGGGCTTGTCTTTGACCGCCGGGGCGATTCGTGGCGGAGGAGATCCTCAGCGAGCCCGCTGGCTGGCAGGTGGGAACCCGTGCAATGCTGGGCTGGGCGCTGGCAGTCGTTTGCATCCGTCGCCGAGCGTCCCGTCCGGCCAGACCTGGGTTGGCGGGCAGGAGCGTGGGTCAGGGCCCCTGGGTGGCCCAACGCATGGGATGGAGCATTGGCCCTCGGCTAGGAGCCGGTCGATCGCTTTGTGGCAGCCGCGGAGGGCATCCTCTCCCATTATTATCCTTTTGCGGATTGGCGCATCTTTGTTTTTGCGGGTGGGGGCGGTGGGCGGGGGTGTGAGCTAGGGAAAGCACTCGGATGGAGGGGGCGGAGCAGTGCGTTGTGAGGGGAGGCAGGCCGCCGTGAGCATGGATCGATCGACTTCCGAGGAAGCTGGTGCCCAGTTGCCATGGGCGCCGGCGCGGCGCCCGGTGACCGAGCTCACCCGGCTGTTGAAGGTCCTGCGCCCGCCGCTTGCGCGCGCCAGCCCCACCTCCCCCAGTTTGCTGCTCGACATTGGGCGCCCAACGACTTCAAAAGTTTGCGCGTGGGCCTCGCTGGCAACCGTACACGCGCCCACCGTATCGGGCCATTATGCGGGCGCCGCCATTAATGTTAATAGCAAAGGTCATTGCCTTGTTCTGTATAAATCATGATGACGATGAAACGGGCGTTGACCCCGTTTTCTCACACCAGGTACGCGTTTGCGACACAGAGCTACCCATCATGTGTGGACAATGAAAGGATACGTGGGCGGGCCAGATGAGGGTCATTATGTGAGTGATGGGTGACACTGCGTACGCGGCTACGTAAGGGCAGTCGTGTGTAAGGGGTGTTGACCCCGTTTTCTCACACCAGGTACGCGTTTGCGACACAGAGTTACCCATCATGAGGATTCGCCCGGGCCGCGTAGCGTAAGGACGTACGAAATCCGCGTGAGGTCCCAGCCCTCAAATGCTTCCTGCCCAGTGAACCGCCACCCCAAAAGGCGCTCACCGCCCCCGTCCAGACGCAGAGCGCGAGAGGAACCCACAGCGCCGACCTCCGCCCGCCTTTGGCCGTCGAGACTTTCCGCCAAGGGGGGTGTTCATCGTGCCAGCCATGAGCACCTCGGGCACGCATGCCGCCCTCCTCGCCCTGCTGGCCATCGCCTTGACAGGGACATGCGCCCAGACTCCATCCACTCGGTCCACCACTCCGGCCGAGCTGGAGGCCGCGCGAGTCCTCTGGGCGTCCGAGGGCTCCTCAGACTACACGATGCGCTTCCAGCGCAGCTGCTACTGCATCGGCGACTATGTGGCCCCGTTGATAGTCACAGTGCAGGGCGGCGTCGTGATTGACGTGGCCTTAGAGGGGTCCAACCGGCAACCGACCCAGGAGGCGCTCCACGACATCCCGACGGTGGAGGGGATGTTTGAGAAGATCGCGCGGGGGCTGGAGGCTGGCTATTCGCTGGTGCGGGTGACTTACGACCCGGCCACGGGCGCGCCCGTGGACGTTTACATCGACGTGTCGATAGGGATAGCGGACGAGGAGATAGGCTACAGCATCCGACTCCTGGACTTGGCGACGGGCGGCGGGCAAGCCCTCCCCGGCCCCTCCCCTCCCCTCTCGGCGACGGCGACGGGCGGGCCCTCCCCTCCCCTCTCGGCGACGGCGACGGGCGGGCCCTCCCCTCCCCTCTCGGCGGCGGCGACGGGCGAGCTGCTCCCCCAAAGCGAGGGAGGCACGAAGGGAGATGAGGAGGAAGATGACGGGTAGTATACTACTCACCTCTACGTAGAGGTGGCCGGAGGGGCAGGGGGGCGTGTGGGTGGCGGAAGGGAGCTAGGGAGGTGCTGGCAGATAAAGGGTGCGCGTCGGTGTCTCGGGCGCTCTGGGCTTGGAACGTGTTGGCGCTTGATTGGGAGGCGGCGGTTCCGGCAATTGGTTTCCGTCATTTCGTTATCGAATATTAAAAATGGGATTTTAATGGCCGTTTTCCATCATGACCGAGAGGATGTGTGATTTGTGGCGTGCCGTCCTGGGCACCTTTACGCGTTCTGGCTCCATTTCAGCTAGCCGAGAACACAATACACAATGATTTCACGATTTGTTCCGTGACAAGTATTGTCAAGTGACAATCGTTGATGAGCCCTTGGCTGTGCTGTATGATTCTGCTCCATCTAAACAAGTATATATGTACAAAGGAAAACGAAAGCAATAAGTCCGTTTGTCACAATTTTTATGCCTTTCTAAGTAGTTCCATCACAAGTTTCGCTTCCTCTGTCCGGAATTAAATGAAACAGTTTGTCGACTGACCACATTCTTATCGTGCACTTTTCGCTTTTCCTTCAAAATTGGACCAGCGTATCTAGAATGTGTTTAGTCAATACTGTCCGAAAATTAAAGACTGAAAATAAGATTCAGACATGGTAGTACTTTGAAGCCAAACGAGTAAGCACGAGAATTTGAACATCCGCAGTCAGTCCCCCACCCCACCAGAACCTAGTGCCCCAGACCCACAAAGGCCCGGCGAACGAGTGATGCCCTTTCCAGTGGTCTTCAAAGTATCATAAGTGGGGAGTTGCCTCGGCGCTCGAGCTCTAGCACAAAGATCGACAGCATACGCAGTGCACGATCGACAGAATTGGCACCTATGTCTGCGTACCGCCATCGATGGATGCTCCAAATCCCCTTCCTCTCCCCCAAAAAAAAAAAATCTTGCACAGCAGCACACCGATATACGTGGGTCCCCCCTGCCTAGAGGTCTCCTGGTGGCTAAAGACTAGCGGTGCGATATATGCGCCCAACATTAGCTCTGTGCTCTGCACAGATCTCCGAATGAGTGCCTTCTGATGCAAGGAACCCCTGTTTCCAAACAGGCTTCCACCCTGCCACACATGATAAGCGAGGGTTTGGACACTCTATCTGAGATCCCACGTGTCCCTATGGTGGCACTCTTGCATCTTGCAATGGCACGGGCGAAGCTCAGTTGTAGTTGTACCTTTGAAAGCGGCGTGGACGGCGCACAAATTGTTTCTTGCGGCATGCGCCCACCACAGCCAGTTTCAACGATCTTCTGGCTGCCACGCGGCAAGGGCACGATCACATTCTCTCAAACCTTCCATGGTGGTCTTAGCGCCCACGACATCCTCGCCCATGGCGGGAGCCCTTTCTGCAAACGCCGTGATTGTGGGGCTCGCAGATTTCTGGGTCTCCGGTCCGGAGCCGCTGCCCTCATAAGGTCATCAAAATCACGGTGTCGATCAAGGATCGGGCGTTACAGAACATGGCTTCGTGTTCTTCCCCCTTTGCTAGGAGTGGTGCCGACCTGCCACCAAGGCGGCAGCAACAGATATTCAATCTGTGCTGCACCGTCGGCCGCAAGGCGACCTGGTCAAGGACCTGTTTTGGGGGTTGTTCGGCCTTGAGAAACCTCGACTTTTTGGCCTGAATCACAAGGTTTCAAAGTACTGCCATGTGGCCGGTACTTGTCTATTGTCCACAAAATTTTGGCAGTACATATGAAATGCGCAGGTAGTTTCTTGATCCATTTTTGAAGGAATACTATCAATTTTGTGATGTAAGTATAGCCTCTGGAAAAAACTGTTTCATTTATTTCCGGAAGGAGGAAGTATTCGCTTGTTCTTCGCAGCCTGCATGGTACTCTGTGGAGGTGATATTTTTATGGAAGCTTCTTCATGGTGTTCAACAAATTCAGTCCAGGAAGTTGGGGGTTCCCCATGACACGCAGGAAAGAGCGAGCAAGACTGTCAAACCTGTTTGCCAGGAGCTCCATGCCGTTGTTTTTGCCAACTAAATGCATTGCCATGCTTTGGCCGCTTTTTCACTTTCCCCTTCAGGAATTTGCGATGCATCCACAAAACTGCATCCCGAGGTGGCGCAACTGCAGCTGCCAGGCGGCGCCTTCTCAAGCTGACTGGGTGCCCCAAGTGGCCTTCATTTGCACCCTCATTTGTTGGTGTGGTCGTATGGTGCCCTCGAGATTGTCTATCGCCATCAGTTGGGCGGTACAGAACAATGTATGATGACGTAGAACAGTGGGTATCTTCAGAGATCTCCACAGCCGTCAGTGTGAGTGCATATGGGGATCAATTCTTCAGCGTATTCGCTCCACTTTGTTGGCCTTTCTTGGTGACGATGGCTATGCATTTTGCTGTGTTTCCGGTACTGTAATTATTTGCAAAAATATTTCTTCTATGGTGCTTCCTGAGTGACCTTCTGGTTTCGGAGCCCCTTCCATTGTTTTTCTGTGATGTTGCGGTCTCCCTAGATATTGCGGTCATCGTATTGTTACGCATTTGAGTAGTTCATTACGTTGCACATCTTTGGCAGCTGCTTTCCTTCCGCGGCGACTTGAAAGTCTCAAATTTGGGCTTCGTTTCGCCATCTTTCCGCGTCCCTTTTGCCATGCCAAGATGCCCTCAAGGCTTCATTTGTGACGTCTGCCTTTCTGACGTTTCCTGCCATCACTACTTGCTTTTTTGTTACTCTTTTTTCTCCTCTCCTTTATTTCCCAGCGCGACCCGTGCAGACATGGAAAACTAAGCGCCGCGCTGGGTGGGGGAATTCAAGCGCGACCTCTCACGCATTTTGCAATGCCTTCCTCCATGTGACAGCCCACTCGCCTTGCCCCAAGAGCAAGAGGAGTGAAAGTGCAAATCCGCAGGACAGCGGGCGCAGTGCGGCAACAATAATGCGCGTCGCGAACAGTTGCGAGTGCGCGCCATGCCAGCATAGTCAAACTGCGGCTTGCACCGCGTGCTGATGGCGTGACATTAGTAGACCTGCGACAGAAACGTGCCTGGACAGGACGACGCTGCGCTGGCGACACGGCGCTCACCACACCATTGGCATGCCTGCGATATGGTAAAAGGTGCAAATGTGAACACCGTTGTTGGCTCCATTGCAAAAGATTCTGCACACACATAAAAAGCAAAAATGCAGGTTAAACGCTTGGTCCAGAAAACCATGGCAGACGCGGTGACCATTCTGTGTGCACCAACACCTAATTCCCATAATCCAGTTTTCCCTAGAATCCCTTGTGGATTTGCGCAAAAAATAAAGTAAAGCATCATGACTTAGCAGTGGCATCAAACAGAACCAGGCTTGGTTTTTACGTTTACGTTTACGTTTTTACTTTTACGTTTTTACGCGTAAAAACGTAAATTTGCAAAAAGGCCTATTTTTACGGCTATTTTTACGTTTTTACGGCTCCCTGAGACACCCAGATTATACGATGAAAGTTGCATACAATGATCAGTCATCCACCAACTCCAGCACTCACAACACAATGTCCACCTCGGCCTTGGCAAGGGCGATGATGGCGCTTAACAAAAACTCGTTTTTTGCCCCTTCCAGGGCGCCTAGCTGCCACTCTCCGGACTCCGTAAGTCTGTATGTACTGTCCTTATGTACACCGGACAGTTTTTACGTTGTATTTACGTATTTTTACGCATTTTTACGCGTAAAGACGTAAAAACTATTTCTACGCGTAAAAACCTAAATACGATCAGTTTTTACGGCGTAAAAACCAAGCCTGAACAGAACTATGCCCAGTGCAAGCTTCCTCCTTCAAATTTTGGCAACCTTGTGGCAGAGCCTGTGGCGATTGCACCTTTCAGATTGTCCAAGACCCTTGCAGCTCGCCAAAGATGCTAAAATGAAGCTCGGTTTCCGGGGGTTCGTCAAAATGTTAACGATGGTTGACGCTCTTGCATATGCAGACAATGCATTTTCTGTCGTAGCAGAAAGAAAAAGGAAAAGCCGATGATACATTACAAGTCACAGGTTCTGTTGGATGGAGAAGTGAAGGCATCAAGCACAAGAAGAATGAGGTCTTCTTGGATATCATCGAACAAGGTAACTTGCTGGTGTCAAGTAAAGGTGATCTCCAAGGGCTTTGGCTCATCGCTACCCATGTCCCCAAAGGACCATGCTCAGAGAAGTCTACAACCCTGCCAAACCATCAAAATTCGCGGTCCACGTTGGGGCCTCTGATGATCCTGTGATGCAGGCTGTCATGCTGTGCTCAAAACAGCTCTCCTACAACAGCTTATTTGTGTTGAGGGCGGGTACTCTTGGAAATGCAGCAAAGTCAAGGATCCAAAACACAGGGAACAAAAGCAGAAAGAAAAACATAATTGTGGTCTGTATGACGATGGTCGGGCAGCGTCTTGAGGTCAGATGTCAACGGGTGCTTCATTATGAAGTGCTTCCTCTCTGGCATGCCGGAATTGAAGCTGGGACTCAGCGAAAAACTTGGCGACATGACTTTTTATCAGCGTGTGAATTTGGCGGCCTTTGAGTCCAAGAAAGTGGAGACGTTTGCAGCTGATGGTGAATTTGAGCTGCTGAAGTACAGGGTGGAGGATGGGATCAACGTGGCTTTAAAATTAAGTCGGTTTCTGTGCGGCGATATGTTGTTGGTGGCCAGTGTGTTCGTGGTTCATGCCCACCTTTCAATCAGTTGCTTTTAGGAACATCAGCGATGGCACTCTGAAGCTCGTTTTCAAGGAACCGTTTCAACAGTATGAGCTGCTGCCACAATGTTCCTGGCTGTAAAAATATGGTCCTTGACACCTGGCTGTGTGAAGAAATCTGTGGATGTCCAGTCCAAGTGGCCTAGCTGCATGGAGCATCAGGAAAGCGCGGACAATTCCCTGTGTCTGAAAAGGAACTGATACTCCAACGGGAAGTAGCTAAATTGTGGTGCATCCATCAGGAATTAGAGGAGTCAGAAGAAAGGTTGCACACTTCTTGGATTCAAGAACACACTTTTTTTCTTGCTGATTGGAACAACCTGTGCGCTTGCAGGTGTTGCCTGCGATCAATGACCATGGAAGGACTCAGCTTGGGGGGGCGAATGTGACGGTTAAAAGCAGCTTCAGATCGGCATTGTTTGCCTTGAATGTGGTTGCTGTTGTCCCTGTACCTGGCAACACATACAAGGCGACAACTATGGTGAGTGGCTAGTGTACGACATTGGGTGGGAATGCATACAGGTAACACAGGGTCAAGCGTTGCTGCGTTGGCCCTCTCCCAGCCTTTGCCAATGTACTTACACGGAGGGTTTTTTCGATCATCTGAAAATTTGGTGCAATGAGCTTGGCACGTGTGAGTACTGCACTGCCACAAGCAAACCTGTAGGCATATTTCAATGCTAACAAATTCTGCACCTGGCTGCTCTTTTGTGCTTCACATTGCTGCACCTGTCTTGGCTGATGTGGAGGTCATAGATGCCAATAACCTGCGCGATACCATTGGCTGCAACAATGCCTAGAGGCTGAACACTCCAAGAAAAGATGTTTGGGTGATGCATCCGCTCCATTTTGCAACTCTTGGATATCCTGCCACAGCTTGTTGCTCTGTTGAAGCTAGCAAGAGTATGCAAAATACATTTATGTTGTCTCACCATGTAGGTTGGTTGGGGTGTACTTGAGGGTGGCTGCATATGATCTTCTTGTTTTTTTTTTCGTCCATGTCCTTGAGATGCTTACATCTACCAATTTAATGTGGAAAGATCTCAAGTACATTGCCTGGGGTGGATTGCCAATTTTGTGATGCGTTTATTGATAGCACAATAGTCCTGGCCCACAAATACTGTGCTGGGTTATCTGACCTTGGCGATGGGTCGGCAACGATCATGTGTGGCTATTGCTGTTGTTATTTCTGTCGTTGTTCTTTGGACTGCATGGATTGTTAATGCAAGAACGTTAGGTCTCAGCCCATGTTGGGGAACCTCCAGATACGTCCACTGCGCTCAATCTCATCACTGTGTGGTGCCACCGCTGCCCACCTGAGCCGTGTGCCCATGATCCCAGGTGACCACAGGCAAGGCAAAGTACGATGCAACCAAGAGCGCAGTTGTCTGAAAGCTCCGGCAGTTTTCTGGGCAATCCGAACACACCCTGCGAGTGGCGGTGGTGCTGGTGTTCACTCTAAAAGAGAAGAAGGGCTGGGCCAGGCCACCAATGTACATGCAGTTCTTGGTGCCGATTTTGAGCGCCTCTGGCAAGAGGGTGCGGTACCTGAAGATCGAGGAGCGGAAATGGGGCAGCTACTACAAGGTGGACATACGCGTGTGGAAAACTGCAAGTCCGGCTACTATTGTTGATATTTTACATTGCCTTCCTCAACCGATTCATGAATCAACCAAACAGTGCATACTTGCACAGAGCAATCATTTAACCGATTCAATCGTCGCCTTCATTACATTCACAGCTTCACGTACACTACCACATCACTGATTCAGCCATGTGTGTTTGCATTACAATGCCTTAATTCGTTCATCAACCAATGAACAAAACAAGCAATCAGTGCATCTGAACGTCTTGCAACTATCCTCATGCTCTTCCTACACAATGGTCGATGTTGTCCTCACACTCGGACCACCACTCTTCTTGCTAATTAGCAAATTTTTGCACTGTGGTGGGCGACTTTGCTGTGCCTGTCCAGATCCATACCTGCATCACCATACCTACACCCGCCACTCATGTGACACTGTGTCAAATTCACCGATGTCAAAATCCATGCTTGTGCTCATGTGAATGCATGCACATTCATGTACAGTGATTTAAATGTTGTCAGAGCCCTTGCCACCATCAAACATTAATTACCAAACTCTGCACTCCTCTGAATCACTTTGTTGTATCTCTGAGCATGCCCACATACACAACATACTTGTAAAAGCCACGCTTGTCATGCGATGGCAAATTCAATAATGGCAATTTGCAGGCTTGCTCTCATGTAGATATACAATCACCAATAATATTGTATCGCTACCTAGAAAAAAGGTGGCTCCAATATGATGAACTGATTATCTCATATTGTGTACTGTGCAGGACTGCGCAAACAACGAGCAGGCAACAGAAACAACATCCTGTTCCTCCACTTGCTGCCATTGTGCCAATCTACACTTTGCACGCAATTTTTTTCTCTCTCGTTGTCTCCTCTCTTCCTTCTCCTCTTCTCGTTGTCTTTCTCAGTCTCCTCATACTAACAGTTGTGCTCTCTGCGCGTCAATGGAGTGCAGTGGTCTTGAGGAGTAAACACAAACGCGTTAGTTACTGGCCAAAATCGGCGCCATATATAAATACGGTCGCTCAATTGCTCACCCCATCCACCCAATTTCCACACCTCACACACGTGGCACGTGCGCCACTTTACATATCCGCACACACCACCAAATTGACCACAAGCTCCCATATGCGAACACATCTACATTCTACACCACACTTTTCGGCTAGTATATGCACGGGCACAGCAACCCCACCACAACATCAGCCCACTGGCACACTAACTGCCAAGGCCACGATCCGCACCATTTCCCTTGTCTCAACACCATCCCGCTGTGCTCAAACCATGCGCATCGCCACCGGCAACACTCACATGTTCATCGCACTCGCTTAAGCGAACACAATGGCAAGCCCACTCACTCATGGAATTTTGTCTCAGCTCCCACCACTGCGCTCAAGACTCGTAGTCGACTTATGGCACTCAAACTTGATATTCAGGGTGCTTATGATCGAGTCTGGCACACCGGCCTCCTTCACAAATTGATCCGCCTTCACGTCTCTGCCCCTCTTGTCGGTTGGATTGCATCGTTTCTAAGCAACCGCTCTGCTCAATTTCAAGTGGGATCTACTTTTCTCACCCCTCATCTTTTTATGGGTGTACCTCAAGGATCCCCATTGTCACCAATCCTTTTCCTGATCTATATCCAAGACTTGCTTGAAGATCTTTCTGTCATTCCGGGAGTATCTTCACAAGCATATGCAGATGACGTGTCTGTTTACTGGCGGCTCCCTCGTGATTCCTCTAGAGATGCTTTGGGACCACAGGCAGCACGCACACTGACCCATTGGGCATATTGTTGGAAAGCTACATTTGGCATCGACAAATGCAAATTCATGATCATAGGGCGTGTTCGAGCTCCTCCATACTCATTCTCTCTTGGAGGCACTCCTCTTGAGTGTGTCCCCTCGATGCGTTATCTGGGCGTTATGGTGGACTCAAAGTTATCTTGGGACACACATATTAGATATATAGTACAGAAGGCCAAGACCAAGCCCCAACGTTTATATTGGGGTCTGGCCACCACATGGGGTTTTCATCCGATCATCGCCCGACGCATGATTGAGGCGACGATCCTCCCCATTCTGTTCTATGCATCTCCCGCTTGGTCATCTATTGTTCGTTTTCCATCCAAGTTAGCTCCCATCAATGCTGTACTTTGCCAAGCCGCCATCGCTATTATGGGCCTCTATCGGACGACATCACATGATGCCGCTCGATTTATTGCTGGCTTCATGCCCGCTGATTTATATATTCGACAGCATCTTGTCGAGTTCTACCTTCGACACCTGACCTACGGGCATGATATGCTTCAGTTGACTCCTTGCACACATGGAGTCAACAATACGATGGCGCCAGTTGATATTCTTCAATCTGAACTCGCAGCCCTTCCCACTCACCTTCCACTCCACATTCTTCAAAATGTTGAAAAGCGCTCTTGGTGGTACACTGACCCCACTTTTGATGATTCTTGCCTTTCCCCCTCTCTCTTTGATAGGGAAACGGCATTGGATTGTGTCCGCCATGCACGCGCTGCTTCTACACCTGACCACCTTTGGATATTCACAGACGGGTCACTAACTCCTCATCCCCATATGCACTCATGTGGCTCATCTGCTGTCTTTTTCAGAGGCACAGACACCATTGGTCATTCGACTGCTGTACGCTTCATGGGCTATCATTCCAGCACACACGCGGAATTGATTGCCCTACTCCTCGCCTGTCGTCATGCACCACAATTTGCCCCCTTTCGTCGGTGCACTATTGTCTGTGACCCCATGTCTGCCTTACAAGCCATACAGTGTCGACAAGGTGGCCACCAAATTGCAATCTCCACTCGCCAAGCCTTGTTGAACTTACATGCCTACAATTCTTGCCTTCGACTATGGTGGATCCCTGGACACATCGGCATTAGTGAACATGATGTTGCAGACTTTATAGCTCATCAGGCGGCCACTGATCCTGACCAATTTGAGCTCATCTCTGTCCCACATTCCCATAGGACATTGAAAACCTCAATTCGTCAGCACTATGTCTCTCGCCTTGAGGCATTGTGGCGTACTTCTGTTTGTGGTCGCCAGCTATACGCAGTCATGCCTCGGTTTTCACGCTCTTTGAATTGGACCCAAGACCTTTCACGCCGCGATGTGTCTCTAGTGGCTCAGTTCCTCACGGGCCACTATCCTACTAATGCATATCTCCATCGCTTCCACCTTATCGATGACCCCCATTGCACATGGTGTCACCATCCTCTTGATGACAGAAACCACCGACTTTTCAATTGCCCACGTTTTGCTTTTTTGCGGCAGCAGCTAACCAGTGAGATCCAACACTTGACATGTGGACATGGTGATTGGACTTGGGAGTTTCTCTCTGGACATGGTCGCCCCTTCTTGGCCAGGTTTCTACGGGCCACTCGACGTGCATGTACTGAACATTGAGAGAGGTTGTTTCTTTGTCTCGCCAGGGTTATGATCGATGCTGGGAATCAGACTGAGCAACGGACATGGGGTACATTGGGGGACGTTTCTGAACACTCTGGGATATTTGGGACATTACATGATGCACACTATCTGACATGACTTTTCACATTGGTGCTGAGGACTCCCCCACAGGAACATTATGTTTCTACGAACCTTCATGCTCTTCTCATCTCCTGGTTATGTTCCTGCATCGGCTTCTGCTGGAAAAGGATCTTTGTATACTTTACGCTTTGTGGGGGAGATCCTTTGTTTATCTTTTGATGTAATACATTGGAATTAAAAAAAAAAGCCCACTCACTCACCAATCACCCGCAATGCCATCGCATACGCTGCAAAAAAAAACACGCCTCCAACACCAGTACCTGACTATCTTATGCTATACGATGGCTCTCATGCTTCACAACAACGAGGACAACAAAGCAACAAGGACGATAATGATGGCAATTTTCATCCCCTGCATGATGAACAATGCCCACAATGGCACTCATGGTAGTGCTGCTACAGCTATTGTGATAGCCATCACTGTCTCTGATGCAGCCGATGCTGCTCACGTTCGTGTCGTCATGGAGATTGTGACAAGCATAGTGATGCGCACAGTGATGTTGATGGCGAGGCCATCAAAGACGGTCAAGAACTCCTCAACAAACTGACAGCATGGCACACGCCAGTCATGGTGATCATGATGGCAATGGTGATGGGGACGCTCAAGACCACGGAGAAGGGATTCATGGTCATTGTCGTTATGCGTTCCATGGCCGTGTCATGGCCAGACATGGGCGTGGGCTACATGTCGATAGTCGTCCGAATGGAATAAACAACAAACACCACGTGGAACACTTTCAATCTGTTACAAGCTTCAATTTTTGGCACATTTGCCACCCAAGAGATTACTGGACAGTTGCGTTCGGGAATCCAACGCTCTGAACACATTGCATCACTTTCTAAAACCATTGCAACACCGCAGCGACACCGAGGTCGCCTAGAAAAATGGCTGCATGATGCCTTCCGCGCCCTCCAACTATCCGCCGGGCTATTCCCTAGAACCGTGCCGCCGCTTGGCTGTCGGTGGGTTCTTGCTTGTGATAAATGGCGATTATTATAGATCCAGCGTGCGTCGATCGTGTTGTGGGTTTACCCTGCCGGGATGGCCCGCCGGCAGTGGAAGCGTGTGACGATGATGTGCACATCACACACGTGTGTGGACAATGAAAGGATACGTGGGCGGGCCAGATGAGCGTCATTATGTGTGTGATGGGTGACACTGCGTACGCGGCTATGTAAGGGCAGTCGTGTGTCAGGGGCGTTGACCCTGTTTTCTCACACTAGGTGCGCGTTTGCAGCACAGAGTTACCCGTCATAAGGATTCGCCCTGGCCGCGTAACATAAGGACATACGAAATCCGCGTGAGGTCCCAGCCCTCAAATGCTTCCGGCCCAGTGAACCCCCACCCCAAAAGGCGCTCTCCGTCCTCGTACAGACGCAGAGCGCGAGAGGAACCCACAGCGCCGATCTCCGCCCGCCTTTGGCCGTCGAGACTTTCCGCCAAGGGGGGTGTTCATCGTGCCAGCCATGAGCACCTCGGGCACGCATGCCGCCCTCTTCGCCCTGCTGGCCATCGCCTTGACAGCGACATGCGCCCAGACTCAGTCCACCGCTCTGGCCAAGCTGGAGGCCGCGCGAGCCCTCTGGGCGTCCAATGGCTCCTCAGACTACACGATGCGCTACCAGCTCACCTGCCACTGCCACCCCGACGATACGGATCCGTTCATAGTCACAGTGCAGGGCGGCGTCGTGATTGACGTGGTGGTAGAGGGGTCCAACCGACAACCGCCCCAGGACGTGATCAACACCATCCCGACGGTGGAGGGGATGTTTAACGAGATCGAGCGGGGGCTGTCGGCCGGCTACGCGCATGTGGGGGCGAGTTACGACCCGGCCACGGGCGCGCCCGTGACCGTTTACTTTGACTACAATGGACAGGCAGTGGACGATGAGGTGCATTACAGCGTCCGAATCCTGGACTTGGCGACGGGCGGCGGGCAAGCCCTCCCCGGCCCCTCCCCTCCCCTCTCGGCGACGGCGACGGACGGGCCCTCCCCTCCTCTCTCGGCGACGGCGACGGGCGGGCCCTCCCCTCCCCTCTCGGCGACGGCGACGGGCGGGCCCTCCCCTCCCCTCTCGGCGACGGCGACGGGCGAGCTGCTCCCCCAAAGCGAGGGAGGCGCGAAGGGAGATGAGGAGGAAGATGACGAGTAGTATACTACTCATCTCTATGTAGAGGTGGCCGGAGGGGCAGGGGGGCGTGGGTGGCGGAAGGGAGCTAGGGAGGTGTTGGCAGATGAAGGGTGCGCGTCGGTGTCTCGGGCGCTCTGGACTTGAGATGACCGAGTGACATGGAACGTGTTGGCGCTTGATTGGGAGGCGGCGGTTCCGGCAATTGGTTTCCGTCGTTTCGTTATCGAATATTAAAAATGGGATTTTCATGGCCGTTTTCCATCATGACCGAGAGGATGTGTGATTTGTGGCGTACCGTCCTGGGCACCTTTACGCGTTCTGGCTCCATTTCAGCAAGCCGAGAGCACAATACACAATGATTTCACGATTTGTTCCGTGACAAGTATTGTCAAGTGACAATCGTTGATGAGCCCTTGGCTGTGCTATATGATTCTGCTCCATCTAAACAAGTATATATGTACAAAGGAAAACGAAAGCAATAAGTCCATTTGTCACAATTTTTACGCCTTTCTAAGTAGTTCCATCACAAGTTTCACTTCCTCCGTCCGGAATTAAATGAAACAGTTTGTCGACTGACCACATTCTTATCGTGTTCTTTTTGCTTTTCCTTCAAAATTGGACCAGCGTATCTACAATGTGTTTAGTCAATGCTGTCCGAAAATTAAAGACAGAAAATAAGATCCAGACATGGTAGTACTGTGAAGCCAAACGAGTAAGCACCAGAATTTGAACATTCGCAGTCAGTCCCAGACCCACGAAGGCCCGGCGCACGAGTGATGCCCTTTCCAGTGGTCTTTAAAGTATCAGAAAGGGGGAGTTGCCTCGGCGCTCGAGCTCTAGCACAAAGATCGACAGCATTCGCAATGCACGATCGACCGAATTGGCACCTATGTCTGCGTACCGCCATCGATGGATGCTGGAAAATTCCCCAAAAAAAAGAAAAAAATTCTTCCACAGCAGCACACCGACATACGTGGGTCCCCCACTGCCTAGAGGTCTCCTGGTGGCTAAAGAAGAGCGGTGGGATATATGCGCCCAACATAAGCTTTGTGTTCTGCACAGATCTCCGAATATATTCGAATATATTCGGACTTAATAAGTGCCTTCCTGATGCAAGGAACCCCTCTTTCCAAACAGGCTTCCACCCTGCCAAACATGAGCGGTACAGAACATTGTTTCGTGGTCTTCCCTCTTTGCTAGGAATGGTGCCGACCTGCCACCAGGACGGCAGCAACAGATATTCATTTTGGGCTGTGCCGTCGGCCGCAAGGCGACCTGGTCAAGGACCTGTTCTGGGGGTTGTTCGGCCCGACTTTGAGAAACCTCGACTTTTTGGCCTGAATCACAAGGTTTCAAAGTACTGCCATGTGGCCGGTACTTGTCTATTGTCCGCAGAAATTTGCCAGCACATATAAAATGTGCAGGTAGTTTCTTGATCCATTTTTGAAGGAATACTAACAAATTTGTGATGCAAAAATACACATTGCTTGCGCAAACATGCTCGCTCGAGTGGTGCACATGCACACACACTTTTGCTGCAAATCGTGTGCCAATTCGCAGGAAGTTTGCAAACTTGCAAATGTGGCACCCTAAACCCCAGACCACATACCCACAACCACTTTCTTACAGGCGAGAGCGAGTGTCAAGGCTGTGCTCTAAGACGCCCGCCCTAAGGATATCAGCACACCTTTCTGAAGTGAAAGGTCATGGTGATCGACCCGATGGGTCGATCGCACCAAACAGAATTGACCTTTCCCTGCCCCCCCACCCCCCCACCCCACACCCCACCCCACCCCACCCCACACCACCCCACACCACCCCACACCACACCCCAACGCCATTCGCCCATTCGCTTCCAGTCGGAGGCCAAGGAGGCACCTCAAGGCGCTGCAGTAAGGCCGCCAAGCCTTATTGAAGTGAAAGTCCACGGCGATCGACCCGTTGGGTCAATCGCCAAGGACGCAATTTTCGAATTCAAACATCTCCCCTCCCCACCCACCCACCCACACACGCCCCCCACCCCCCCACCCACCACCTCCACCTTCCTGAACTGCCACTCGTTCTAGTCTATGGCCAAGAGGTGCCAAGAGGCACTTCAAAGCGGCCGCCCAACTTGGTCGAAGTGAAGATCGCAGGGTTGTGTCGATTGCCATCAACAGATTTTTCGATTTGGCCCCCGTCAAACCCCACTTCCCCTCGCCTTCTCCCCCACCCTCCCACCCACCTTGACTCGAGCCAATGCCATAGGCGATGGCAAACGCCACCGCCGGCCACTCGCCCAAGCGCCACCTGTGTTCACGCTACCCGTTGCGCCTCCCCTGTTTGCCAGTCAGTGGTCAAGTGTATGCACAACGCTTGTCGCGGAGCTCCCCACCCATGCTTTGTAACGCAAATGTCCCAACGGCTGCATGCGTAATGCAAAAAGTGACCACGCATGCATAGCGCGTGGCACCAAAAGTATCCCGGAACCCCCACCCACCCACCCACCCACCCACCGCCACCCCTTAGTCATGCCTATGTCCCGGCCAGCAGGCCGCGTGCACCGGCCGAGGAAACCCGGGGGAAGCCGGCGGGAGGCGGGGTTCCGCCCACACCGTGCCGCACACGTGCCGCAGGAGGCGCAAGGAAGTCGGGGAGGGCATGAGCAGCCGGTCGGCGGCCATGCTGCGCACTAAGCCGCACATGCGCCAGTCAAGGAAGCCCGGGATGGGCGGCATCTGCACGGCCGGCGCCCGCGGCGTGCGCCGTCTGCGCCCCGTTCGCTGGTACAGCAGCTGAGAGGCTCACCGGACATTACGGCAGCCGCGTAATGCTTGCACGCGTAATGCAAAAAAGTGACCACGCATGCACGGCGCGTGGCACCAGAAGTGTCCCGGACCCCCCCATCCTCACCGCCTTAGTCATGTCTAAGCTCCGGCTAGCAGGCCACGTGCGCCAGCTGAGGAAACCCGGGAAGCCGGCGGGAGGCGGGGTGCCGCCCACACCGCGCTGCGCGTGCGCATTGCACGCTGGTGCAGGGAGCCCAGGTACGGGCGTGAGTGGGCGGTCGGCGCGCATGCTGCGTACCGCGGGAGGCGCAAGGAAGTCGGGGAGGGTGCGAGTGGCCGGTCAGCGTCCGCACCGCGCGTTACCCGTGCACGGCGCTCGGCGCTAGGAAGCCTGAGGAGGGGGGCAGTGCGGTCAGCGGCGTGCGGTCGGCGGCGTGGGGTCGGCCAAAATCGCAATTTTGCTCTACAAAGCTTCGCTCGCTCGCAAATATGGCCTCTGGAAAAAAACTGTTTCATTTATTTCCGGAAGGAGGAAGTATTCGCTTGTTCTTCGCAGCCTGCATGGTACTCTGTGGAGGTGATATTTTTATTGAAGCTTCTTCATGGTGTACAACAAATTCAGTCCAGGAAGTTGGGTGTCCCAATGACGCACAGGAAAGAGCGAGCAAGACTGTCAAACGTGTTTGCCAGGAGCTCCATGCCATTGTTTTTGCCAACTAAATGCATTGCCATGCTTGGGCCGTTTTTCACTTTTCCCCTTCAGGAATTTGCTATGCGGCCGCAAAACTGCGTCCCGAGTTGGCGCAACTGCAGCTGCCAGGCGGCGCCTTCTCAAGCTGACTGGGTGCCCCGCGTGGCCTTCATTTGCACCCTCATTTGTTGGTGTGGTCGTATGGTGCCCTCGAGATTGTCTATCGTCATCAGTTGGGCGGTACAGAACAGTGCATAATGGCTTAGAACAGTGGGTATCTTCAGAGATCTCCATAGCCGTCAGTGTGAGTGCATATCTGGATCAATTCTTCAGTGTAGTCGCTCCACTTTCTTGGCCTTTCTTGGGGACGATGGCTATGCATTTCGCTGTGTTTCCAGTACTGTAATTATTTACAATAATGTTCCTTCTATGGTGCTTCCTGAGTGGCCTTCCGGTTTCGGAGCCCCTTCCATTGTTTTTCTGTGATGTTGCGGCTTCCTCAGATATCGTGGTAATCGTATTGTTACGTATTTGAGTAGTTTATTTCGTTGCACATCTTTGGCAGCTCCTTTCCTTCCGCGGCGACTTGAAAGTCTCAAATTTGGGCTTCGTTTCGCCATCTTTTCCCGTCCCTTTTGCCATGCCAAGATGCCCTCAAGGCTTCATTTGTGACGTCTGCCTTTCTGATGTTTCCTGCCATCACTCCTCACTTTTTTTTACTATTTTTATCTCCTCTCTTTTTATTTGCTAGCGCGACCCGTTCAGACATGGAATACTAAGCGCCGCGCTGGGTGCGGGGATTCAAGAGCGATATTGGAAGCTGGCCGCGCGATGCCTTCCTCCATGTGACAGACCACTCACCTTGCCCCAAGAGCAAGCGGAGTGAAAGGGCAAATCCGCGGGACAGCGGGCGCAGTGCGGCAACAATAATGCGTGCCGCGAACAGGGGTGAGTGCGCGCCATGCCAGCATCGTCAAACTGCGGCTTGCACCGCGTGCTGATGGCGTGACATTAGTAGCAGGCTTGGTTTTTACGTTTACGTTTACTTTTTTTACTTTTACGTTTTTACACGTAAAAACGTAAATTTGCAAAGTGGCCAATTTTTACGGCTATTCTTACGTTTTTACGGCTCCCTGGCACACGTAGTTTACACGATGAAAGTTGCATACAATGATCAGTCCTCTGCCATCTCCATCACCCGGAGCACAATGTCCATCTCGCCTGTGGCAAGGGCGATAATGGCGTTTTGCAAAAACTCGTTTTCTGCCTCTTCCAAGGCGTCTGGCTGCCACTCTCCGGACTCTGTAAATCTATATGTACTGCCCTTATGTACACCAGGCAGTTTTTACGTTGTATTTAAGTATTTTTACGCATTTTTACGCGTAAAAACGTAAATACGATCAGTTTCTACGGCGTAAAGCCCAAGCCTGATTGGTAGACCTGCGACAGAAACGTGCTTGGACTGGACGACGCTGCGCTGGCGGCACGACGCTCACCACACCATTGGCATGCCTGTGCTAAGATAAGAGGTGCAAATGTTCTGTGAGCACCGTTGTTGGCTTCACTGCAAAAGACTCTGCACACACACATAAAAAGCAAAAATGCGGGTTAAACGCTTGGTCCAGAAAACCATGGCATACGCAGTGACTCTGTGTGAACCAACAGTTAATTCCCAGAATCCGGTGTTCCCTAGAATCCCTTAAGGGGTTGCACAAAAGTTAAAGTAAAGCGTCACACGACGACTTAGCAGTGGCATCAAACAGAACTATGCCCAGTGCAGGCTTTCTCCGTCAAACTTTGGCAACCTTGTGGCAAAGCCTGTGGCGATTGCACCTTTCAGATTGTCCAAGATCCTTGCAGCTAGCCAATGATGCTAGAATGAGGCTCGGTTTCAGGGTTTCCATCCAGAATGTTAACTATGGTTGACGCTCTTGCATTGTCTGTCGTTGCAGAAAGAAAAAGGAAAAGCCATTGCTACATTACAAGTCACAGGTTCTGTTGGATGGAGAAGTAAAGGCATCAAGCACAAGAAGAGTGAAGTCTTCCTGGACATCATCTAACAAGGTAACTTGCTGGTGTCAAGTAAAGGTGATCTCCAAGGGCTTTGGCTCATCGCTACCCATGTTCCCAAAGGACCAATGCTCAGAGAAGTTTGCATCCCTGCCAAACCATCAAAAGTCGCGGTCCACCTTTGGGCTTCTGATGATCCTGTAATGCAGGCTGTCATGCTCTGCTCAAAACAGCTCTCCTACAACAGTTTATTTTTGTTGAGGGCGGTGACTCTTGAAAGTGCAGCAAAGTCAAAGATCCAAAACACAGGGAACAGAAGCAGAAAAAAAACGCCTCATTGTAGTTTGTATGACGATGGTCAGGCAGCGTCTTGAGGTCAGATGTCAACGGGTGCTTCATTATGAAGTGCTTCCTCTCTGGCATGCCAGAATCGAAGCTGGGACTCAACGAAAAGTTTGGCGACATGACTTTTCATCAGTGTGTGAATTTGAGTCCAAGAGAGTGGTGACATTTGTAACTGATGGTGAATTCGAGCTGATGAAGTACAGGGTGGAGGATGGGATCAATGTGGCTTTTAAAGTGAGTTGGTTTCTGTGTGGCGATTTGTTGTCGGTGGCCAGTGTGTTCATGGTTCACGCACGCCTTTCAATCAGTTGCTTTTAGAAACATCAGCAGTGGCACTTTGAAGCTCGCTTCCAAGGAGCCATTTCAACAGTATGGGCTGCTGCCGCAGTGTTCCTGGCTGTAAAAACATGGTCCTTGACACCTGGCTGTGTGAAGAAATCTGTGGATGTCCAGGCCCAGTGGCCTTGCTGCATGGAACAACACGAAAGGACGGAAAATCCCTGTGTCAGAAAAGGAACTGATGCTGCAACCGGATGTAGCTGAATTGTGGTGCATCCATCCGGAGTTAGAGGAGTCAGAGGAGAGGTTGCACACTTCTTGGATTCAAGAACACACTTTTTTCTTGCTCATTCGAACAACCTGTGCGCTTGCAGGTGTTGCCTGCGATCAATGACCATGGAAGGACTTAGCTTGGGGCGAATGTGATGGTTAAGAGCAGCTTCAGCTCGGCATTGCTTGCATTGAATGTGGTTGCAGTCGTCCCTGCACCTGGCAATACATACAACTTGTATGATACAAGGCGACAACTGTGGTGAGTGGCAAGTGTACGACATTGGGTGAGAATGCATACAGGAAATACAGGGACAAGCGTTGCTGCGTTGGCCCTCTCCCAGGCTTTGCCAAGGCAGTTACGAACACCGAGGGTTTTTTTATCATCTGAAAATTTGGCGCAATGAGCTTGACATGTGAGTACTGCACTGCCGCAAGCAAACCTGTAGACAGGCTTCAATGTTCACAAACTCTGCACCTGGCTTCTCTTTCGTGCCTCGCATTGCTGCACCTGTCTTGGGTGGTGTGGAGGACATAGATGCCAATAGCCTGCTCAATACCGTTGGCTGCAACAATGCCTAGAGGCTGAACACTCCAAGAAAAGATTTTTGGGTGGGGCATCCGCTCCATTTTGCAACTCTTAGATATCCTGCCACACCTTGTTGCTGTGGTAAAGCTAGCAAGTATATGCAAAATAGATTTATGTTGTCCCACCATGTAGGTTGGTTGGGGCGTAGTTGAGGGTGGCTGCATATGATCTTCTTGGTTTTTTATTCGTCCATGTCCTTGAGATGCTTGCATCTACCAACTGTTAAAAGTGCCGTTAGTCATGAGCACCGGTACATCAAAGGCGGGATCATGACCGACATAGGGCAGCTGACTGGGCCACTGTCAAACACCCAGTCAGGGTGAACAAGAAAAGAAAAAGGAAGCCAGCAAAGAAAAAACAGATATGCGTCCATGAAAAGAACAAGGGAGGGCTACTATGCAAACGGCATATCAAGAAAATATCAAAGGCTTGCTGTGCCGTTATGGTTTATGGTACCTAACATGCTGACTGGACAATGGCTGTAGGAAAAGACCAAGGAATCAAGGCAAGCCGCAATCGCTCAGTGGCTGCTCAGATCCGGACATGCTGAGGAGCATTGATACCGCCTGACTGGAGCTCGACAGTTCATAAGCATGACCGCTGGAAGCTTTTGAGAAAGCGATATATTTGTTTCTTGAAAAGACATCATCAGAGGCTTCTGTTTGATGGACACAACTGTTTCCATTTTTAAGCAGATCCGAGGGTTTGTGTTTGATGGCTGCTTGGGTGTTAGGCCTTGTAACTCTTACTTATATAAGAGCCTGACTAAGAAAGGACTACCAGCTGCGTGTGTAGGCCGCCTTGAAACGTTCAGCCCAGGGATGTCGATGGGACACATGGGCAAGAACTGGAAAAGAAAAGTATGAAATAAGAGATCTGCCATAGATTACTAAGAACTGGGTGAACAAGAATCCAGTTTACTAACAATGCGAGATGAACAGAATGGCTGAAGAAATGGCAGCTGAAGAGTGAATAACGAGTAAAACTGAACAGGAAAAAAGCACAAGGCGATGCTGCTGAAGATCATGCACAGTTCAGTATGAAGGGCTGCAGCTTGATACGACTAAATGTGGTTATCCGTATTGAAAATACGGGTCTTAGTGTTAGACGGCAGTAGCCCTGATATGGGCCTGAAGTGGCTGTTAGACCTGAAGCCATACAACCACAGAATTCGAAGATTAGTTGTTATGAATGTTCGCTGATAAAAAAAGAAGGGTTTCTTTGAAAGAGCCGCTGACAGTTAATGGCAGGGATTGAATAAGAAAAAGAGCCAAGGAAATTACGACAAAGAGCAAAAAGATGTAAAAGAACATAGCTGTACAGTGGCAAAAGTTGTGGCCGAACATTGCAGCATTTTCCTGAGAGTTTGGCAGCTGTAAGGGCGACTTCAAGCACTGTGCCAGGGATACTGGGAAAAAGCACTAAAATGGCCAAAATAGCAAATATGTGCCTGTAGTGCTTCAAATTAGGAGGTGGCCACGATTGAAACGACGCACAGCTCCAGGGCATAGTGCGCAAGGGACCATGCTGCCGTCTGGGGTTTAGTCTGATGATCAGGCATGACCCGCAGGGCAGTACGGAGGCTGCCCGGCGGTCGGGCTGATTTGCAGCCCTGAAACACTTGAAAGGGACTTTGAATGCAACTGAAACCCCACACTGGTCGGTCACAGCCCTCCCCAGTCTGGGCGGGACAAGGATGAGCTTTGTGCATTCGCTTATACTTGTGTATTAGTGAAGTAGTTTGACTGACATCCATGCTTGCATGTCGTGCTGTGATGAAACGCGATCGACTTGTGTCGCATTGGCCTCCCATGTGCCCGAACTCAGATTGTCAAGGGTACAGAGACAGCCCTGTGGGTTGCCCAGTGCAACTGGGCGCTTTTTGATGTGTCACATGGGATGGCGGCCGAGTCATCCGTACAGAGCCGCGGGAACGAGCCCTGCGCCTGAAACGCGTCCGCTTAAGAACCCCCGACCTGGAAGGCTTGCGCACGGTGCGCAAGCAAATTCCAAACCCTGTTGACGGTGCAGGACGGTCCGGGAAATTGTGGCGAGCGTCCCCAACGTTGCGGACCTTCTCGCAATGAACGGGAAAGGCAGAAATGCGGCCCTCTCCGGGGTGCCAAGAATGAATGCACTCTCCATTGAGGGTCAAAGGGACCTTTGCGCGGCCGTAGCAGGACCTTACGGAGTGCCTTTCGAGTGGCTTGCGGCCAGCGGAACTGGCGTACCTGAATTTTGGGTGCGAACGGCAGCGCCCTGGACGTGGAAGTGGCGCCTTTTGAGGACAGCGAGACCAATGTGTCTCCGACTGGAGGCCTACGTCGTTTCCACCATTCCCACGCACCGGTGGGCGTTCGGCTTGTGGCAGACGGTCCGTCACCACTACCAGGTCGACCGTGCGGCATGGGATTCAGACTCACCCATCGCCTGGGCTGCTTTGGAGGCGGATCCACCTTTCCGCAAACCAAGAGCCTTTGCATGGCGAGGTCAAGGCGCTTCTCTTTCGCCAGTTGAAGGCAGTGGGGGCGGTCCCCTCGCCTGGATACTCCATTGTATCGAGTCAACATGGCAAGTTTTGGCTGCATCGAAGTACCGAGCCTGGGTGCGGCTCGAAGGTGTGCTCGGTCTGGTTGACTACGAGGAAGGGGAGTGGCTTGTGAAAGCCCTGGACAAGCGCGAAATGGACTTGGAAGAACGGGCCCGCAACAGAGCCGCTGATGCTGCATTGACCGAAGCATGGCCCCTCCTATACTGGGAGGGAATTAACCGATGGGTCGAAGAAGGCGCTGCACTGGAAGAGGCCAACCGGAGTGAGGCTTGGACGTGGGGAGACGGCTGGATAAGACAACAAGGCGATGCTAACTTCTACGGGAACCGCGGCTGTCCTGTCTATGACCAAGACCGCAAATGCACTATGTGCAACTTTGCGGCTTCGAGGGGATTGTCGCCGGCCGCACTCGTCACGACCGGCCCGTCCTGTATGGCGGGCGAACTTGCAGAGCCATGGGGTGAGAGGGGCTGGGAGTTGACCCAGCTGTGGCGGCATGGTTTCCTTGATAACGTTGGAGACTTCGAGGCCAGCCATGAAGAGGGAGGCGGAGAGGTGACGGTCGCGCGCAGCAAGAATGAAGGGCGGTCCGACACAGGCGCTGGGAGCAAGGGAGCATGGCGGGCGCGGAGGCAAGGCGCCTTGGCGGGATGCAGGACGTGGCCATGGCGGACGCAGGGATCGCTTACGCCGATGACGACACGGCGAACATAAGCACAGTGGGAGGAAGCTGCTGACCATGCGCAAAAAGCATGGACATGGCGCCCATGCGGACCGTGAGTGGGCAGACCCAGAAGCTGCGGGAAAGTGGCAGTACGGAACTGGCACGTACTTGGTATGTGTATTAGGGGGATCATAGGGGAATATTCTAACGAATTAGGGAATCTTGCTCTGTAGATCAAGTGTTGTACTGAGTGTTGAGCTGAGTGACTTCACAGTACAATGCTAGAAGGCTTGGGACCTGAGCGGGCTGAATTGAGTGGTTCTTGGTGATTTGATTGTCCTGATCCCTCATGAGCGTTCTGATGTTCAGAATCTTCCTGGGAAATTTCCTGAAATATTTTCTGACGGGGCTCAGCCCCCTGGACTATAAAAAGGGGGGCGGCGCCCCTTGTTGACAGCAGCCCAGCCAATTGTACGGTGGTCCAGGGGACCAACGGAGCATTGGATGTAATCATCCGTTGATTGGCCAAAGGGTAGACTACAACCCGCGGAAAGTTGTCCTGTTGGCGTGAGTGTGTGCTGAGAGTGTGTGGGGTGGGTATTGCTTCATTGCGCTGGTTGGAAAGTACACAAGGGGTGCTGTCCCCTTGGAAGCCTCAAGACACCCTTAACGGGAAGCATTCCCATTCACTTGGGGCACCGAGAAAACAGGTCTGTGTACTGAGCCGTTGGCAACTTGCTATAAGTAATCCTGACCCTATTAGCAGACCGTTCACCACTAGAACTTATACAGAAGTGACCTAAAACAGCAAGGCAAGGGAAGCGCATTCACAAAAAGGGCTGTGTGGGGTCCAAATTGCATTGTGGGGATGGCGGAAGAATTGACTGCCCTGGAACTCTGTGTGGCCAGCTTTCGTGTCTCAGAAATCTGTCAAGTTTATTACTAACGGAAGTGGTGATAGCAAGAGACACTGAGTGGCCACCACAGTGACCAGTGTTGTGCGCACAGTTGATTTGATATTAGAAAAGTTGATTACAGACGGCAATTGCATTCCCGGTGTTAATTCTGTACAAGCCCCCAAAATCAATGCTGTCCATAGCATGAGCCAAGCTGAAAAACGCCCTAAAGAACTAAACCAAGAAATTGGAGTTCAAACCCCAAAAGTCGCATCATCTCAGTCCCCCCCAGCTTCTGTGAAGATTGACCTGCATAGAGACACACAGGACACTCAGAGGCAATCTTTGACAAAGAGTCAAGCTCGTCAGCTGCGAAAAAGTTGGAAAGAGCGGTCAGGAAAGGTCTTTGAAAATTAACGCACCGATTTCCATAAGATTTTCTTACTAAACTAAGGAAAAACTGGATGTTAAGGTGTATGCTGACGATGTATTGACATCTCTAGGCAGTGTGCATAGTACAGGCACCAGCCCAGAGGATTGGCTGGGCATACTCATCAACATTACCCAGTTGTTGGAAATCTGGAAAGTTGTAGGTGGTCTGTTCTTGACGTTGCTCTGCATAAACCTGTCTGCTTACGGTCCAATTCTTGCCGCACGCCTTGTAAGATTGCTCCAACGGGTGTGCAACCAGTGTTGGTGCATTTTTCTATCATTTATGCGTGGTGAAAGCTTGCAGCTGGCCGGCATAGCCAGGGAAATAGCCCGCATAAAGGGGCAACTGAGCTTTTGGTGGAATTCTGAGCGCATACGGTGTAGCCAGGTAAGGAAGGAGAGAAACACCGTACCCGTCACGTCACAGCCTGTGACGGGTGTGATTGCTGGTCCAGTTACCAGCCCAATCGATTTTCAGCTCGCCTGTGCATTTGCAGCTGGAGTGGTAACAGGTTGTTGTGTGTCCTTAGGATCCCTTTGTTTGGGGATCTGGGTTGGACATATTTTCTAAAGTAAGTATACGTGGCCCTGACTCACCAGCCGTATCAGGCAGTCACACGTAATGGCCATCGAACACAACTTAGTGTGGCAAAATCTCAAGTACATTGCCTGGGGTGGAGTGCCAATTTTGTGATGCGTTTATTGATACCACAACAATCCTGGTCAAAAAATTCTGTGCTGGGTTACCTGACCTTGGCGATGGGTCATCCACGATCATGTGTGGCTATTGCTGTGGTTATTTCTGTTGTTGTTCTTTGGACTGCATGGATTGTTAATGCAAGAAAGTCAGGTCTCAGCCCATGTTGGGGAGCCTCCAGATACGTCCAATGCGCTCAATCTCATCACTGTGTGGTGCCACCGCTGCCCATCTGAGCCGTATGCCCATGATCCCAGGTGACCACAGGCAAGGCAAAGTATGATGCAACCAAGAACGCAGTTGTCTGGAAGTTCCGGCGGTTTTCTGGGCAATCCGAACACACCCTGCGAGTGGTGGTAGTGCTGGGGTTCACTCTAAAAGAGAAGAAGGGCTGGGCCAAGCCACCAATGTACATGCAGTTCTTGGTGCCGATGTTCAGCGCCTCTGGCAAGAGGTTGCGGTACCTAAAGATCGTGGAGCGGAAATGGGGCAGCCGCTACAAGGTGGACGTACGCGTGTGGGAAATCTGCAAGTCCGGCGAATATTGTTGATATTTTACATTGCCTTCCTCAACCGATTCGTGAATCAACCAACCAATGCATCCTCTCACAGAGCAATCATTCCACCGATTCAATAGTCGCCTTCATTACATTCAAAGCTTCACGTACACTACAACATCACTGATTCAACCATGTGTGTTTGTATTACGATGCCTTGATTCGTTCATCAACCAATGAACAAAACAAACAATCAGTGCATCTCAGCACCTTGCAACTCAGGGCTGCTAGCATATCCTCATGTTCTTCCTACACAATAGTCGATGTTGTCCTCACACTCGGACCACCACTCTGCACTGTGGTGGACGACTTTGCTGTGCCTGTCCAGATCCATACCTGCATCACCATACCTACACTCGCCACTCCTGTGACACGGTGTCAAATTCACTGATGTCAACATCCATGCTTGTGCCCACGCGAATGTATGCACATTCATATACAGTGATTGAGTTGTTGTCAGAGCCCTTGTCACCATCCAACATTAACTACCAAACTCTGCACTTCTCTGAATCACTTTGTTGTATCTCTGAACATGCCCACATACACGGCATGCTTGTAAAAGCCACGCTTGTCATGCGATGCCAAATTCAATAATAGCAATTTGCAGGCTTGTTCTCATGCAGATATACAAACACCAACAATATTCTGTCGCTACTTAGAAAAAAGGTGGCTGCAGTATGATGAACTGATCATCTCATATTGTGTGCTGTGCAGGACTGCGCAAACAACGAGCAGGCAACAGAAACAACATCCTGTTCCTCCACTTGCTGCCATTGTGCGAATCTACACTTTGCAAGCTATTTTTTTCTCTCTCGTTCTCTCCTCTCTTCCTTCTCCTCTTTGCGTTGTCTTTCTCAACCTCCTCATACTAACAGTTGTGCTCTCTGCGCGTAAAGGGAATGCAGTGGTCTTGAGGAGCAGACGCAAACGCGTTATTTACTGGCCAAATTCGGCGCATTATTTAAATACGGTCGCTCAATTGCTCACCCCATCCACCCAATTTCCACACCTCACACACGTGGCACGTGCACCGCTTCACATATCCTCACACACCAACAAATTGATTGCAAGCTCCCGTATGCGAACACATCTACATTCTGTACATTCACACCACACTTTTCGGCTAGTACTTGCACGGGCACAGCAACCCCACCACAAAGCAACCATGCGCATCCACCCCAACACCACCCCATATACACACATCTAGCACGACACAACGCACAACCTGCACTCCCAACCCCAACCACACGTCTTTCCACACCGATCAACACACTACCACACAAGCGCAATTTCACACTTCTTAGCCCCCCAACGTCAGCCCACTGGCACACTAACTGCCAAGGCCACGATCCGCACCATCTCCCTGGTCTGACCACCATCCCACTGTGCTCAAACCATGCGCATCGCCACCGGCAACACTCATATGTTCATCGCACCCGCTGAAGCGAACACAATGGCAAGCCCACTCACTCACCAATCACTCGAAATGCCATCACATACGCTGCAAACAAACACACGTCTCAAACACCAATACCTGACTATCTTGTGCTATACGATGGCTCTCATGCTTCACAACAACAAGGACAACAAAGCAACAAGGACGACAATGATGGTGATGGTGACAAGCATAGTGATGCGCACAGTGATGTTGATGGCGAGGTCATCAAAGACGGTCAAGAACTCCTCAAAAAACTGACAGCATGGCACACGCCAGTCATGGTGATCGTGATGGCAATGAAAGGATACGTGGGCGGGCCAGATGAGGGTCGTTATGTGAGTGACACTGCGTACGCGGCTACGTAAGGGCAGTCGTGTGTAGGGGCGTTGACCCCGTTTTCTCACACTAGGTGCGCGTTTGCGGCACAGAGTTACCCGTCATAAGGATTCGCCCTGGCCGCGTAACGTGAGGACGTACGAAATCCGCGTGAGGTCCCAGCCCTCAAATGCTTCCGGCCCAGTGAACCCCCACACCAAAAGGCGCTCTCCGTCCTCGTACAGACGCAGAGCGCGAGAGGAACCCACAGCGCCGATCTCCGCCCGCCTTTGGCCGTCGAGACTTTCCGCCAAGGGGGGTGTTCATCGTGCTAGCCATGAGCACCTCGGGCACGCATGCCGCCCTCCTCGCCCTGCTGGCCATCGCCTTGACAGCGACATGCGCCCAGACTTTTCAATATGTGGCGCCGGCGCGGCAGTCCACCACGCCGGCCGAGCTGAAGGACGCGCGAGACCTCTGGGCGTCCAACGGCTCCTCAGACTACACGATGCGCTTCCAGCGCAGCTGCTTCTGCTGGGGCACGGCCCCGTACATAGTCACAGTGCAGGGCGGCGTCGTGATTGCCGTGGTCAGAGAGGGGAAAACCCGAAAACTGGGCCAGCGCGTGATCAACAACTACATCGTGACGGTGGAGGGCATGTTTGAGAAGATCGAGCGGGGGCTGGCGGCCGGCTACGCGAAGGTGCGGGCGACTTACGACCCGGCCACGGGCGCGCCCGTGGACGTTTACATCGACCAGTCGAGTGGCATAGCGGACGAGGAGGTGGGTTACAGCATCCGAATCCTGGAGTTGGGGACGGGCGGCGGGTAAGCCCTCCCCGGCCCCCCCTCCCCTCTCGGCGACGGCGACCGGCGAGATGCTCCCCCAAAGCGAGGGAGGCACGAAGGGAGATGAGGAGGAAGAGGACGAGTAGTATACTGCTCACCTCTGCGTGGAGGTGGCCGGAGGGGCAGGGGGGCGTGGGTGGCGGAAGGGAGGTAGGGAGGTGTTGGCAGATGAAGGGTGCGCGTCGGTGTCTCGGGCGCTCTGGACTTGAGATGACCGAGTGACATGGAACGTGTTGGCGCTTGATTGGGAGGCGGCGGTTCCGGCAATTGGTTTCCGTCATTTCGTTATCGAATATTAAAAATGGTATTTTAATGGCCGTTTTCCATCATGACCGAGAGGATGTGTGATTTGTGGCGTGCCGTCCTGGGCACCTTTACCCGTGCTGGCTCGATTTCAGCAAGCCGAGAACACAATACACAGTGATTTCACGATTTGTTGCGTGACAAGTATTGTCAAGTGACAATCGTTGATGAGCCCTTGGCTGGGCTATATGATTCTGCTCCATCTAAACAAGTATATATGTACAAAGGAAAACGAAAGCAGTAAGTCCATTTGTCACAAATTTTATGCCTTTCTAAGTAGTTCCATCACAAGTTTCACTTCCTCCGTCCGGAATTAAATGAAACAGATTGTCGACTGACCACATTCTTATCGTGTACTTTTTGCTTTTCCTTCAAAATTGGACCAGCGTGTCTACAATGTGTTTAGTCAATGCTGCCCAAAAATTAAAGGCAGAAAATAGGATTCAGACATGGTAGTACTTTGAAGCCAAACGAGTCAGCACCAGAATTTGAACATTCGCAGTCAGTCCCCCACCCCACCAGAACCTAGTGCCCCAGACCCACCAAGGCCCGGCGCACGAGTGATGCCCTTTCCAGTGGTCTTCAAAATATCAGAAGGGGGGAGTTGCCTCGGCGCTCGAGCTCTAGCACAAAGATCGACAGCATTCGCAATGCACGTACGACAGAATTGGCACCTATGTCTGCGTACTGCCATCGATGGATGCTCGAAATCACCCCCTCCCCCAATCTTCCACAGCAGCACACCGACATACGTTGGTGCCCCACTGCCTAGAGGTCTCCTGGTGGGTAAAGACTAGCGGTGAGATATTCGGAGATCTGTACAGAACATAGAGCTAATGTTGGGCGTATATAAGTGCCTTCCTGATGCAAGGAACCCTTCTTTCCAAACAGGCTGCCACCCTGCCAAGCATGATAATCGAGGTTTTAGATACTCTATTGGGGACCCCACGTGTCCCTATGTTGGCATTCTTGCATCTTGCAACGGCACGGGCGAAGCTCAGTTGTAGCTGTACCATTGAAAGCGGCGTGAATGGCACACAAATTGTTTCTCGCGGCATGTGCCCACCACAGCCAGTTTGAACGATCTTCTGGCTGCCACGCAGCAAGGGCACGATCACATTCTCTCAAACCTTCCATTGTGGTCTTGGCACCCTCGTCCATGGTGGGAGCCCTTTCTTCAAACGCCGTGATTGTAGGGCTCGCAGATTTCTGGGTCTCCGATCCGGAGCCGCTGCCCTCATAAGGTCATCAAAATCACGATGTCGATCAAGGATCGGGCGGTACAGAACATGGCTTCGTGGTCTCCCCCCTTTGCTGGGAATGGTGCCGACCTGCCACCAAGACGGCAGCAACAGATATACACTATGGGCTGTGCCGTCGGCCGCAAGGCGACCTGGTCAAGGACCTGTTTTGGGGGTTGTTCGGCCAGACCTTGAGGAACCTCGACTTTTTGGCCTGAATCAAAAGGTTTCAAAGTACTGCCATGTAGCCGGTACTTGTCTATTGGCCACAAAAATTTGGCAGCACATATGAAATGTGCAAGTAGTTTCTTGATCCATTCTTGAAAGAAAACTAATAAATTTGTGATGTAAATATAGCCTCTAGGAAAAAGCTGTTTCATTCATTTCCGGAAGGAGGAAGTATTCGCTTGTTCTTCGCAGCCTGCATGGTACTCTGTGGAGGTGATATTTTTATTAAAGCTTCTTCATGGTGTACAGCAAATCCAGTCCAGGAAGTTGGGGGTTCCAATGACACGCAGAAAAGAGCGAGGAAGACTGTCAAACGTGTTTGCCAGGAGCTCCATGCCATTGTTTTTGCCAACTAAATGCATTGCCATGCTTGGGCCGCTTTTTCACTTTTCCCCTTCAGGAATTTGCTATGCGGCCGCGAAACTGCGTCCCGAGGTGGCGCAACTGCAGCTGCCAGGCGGCGCCTTCTCAAGCTGACTGGGTGCCCCGAGTGGCCTTCATTTGCACCCTCATTTGTTGGCGTGGTCGTATGGTGCCCTCGAGATTGTCTATCGTCATCAGTTGGGCGGTACAGAACAGTGTATAATGACATAGAACAGTGGGTATCTTCAGAGATCTCCATAGACGTCAGTGTGAGTGCATATGAGGATCAATTCTTCAGTGTATTCGCTCCACTTTCTTGGCCTTTCTTGGTGACGATGGCTATGCATTTTGCTGTGTTTCCAGTACTGTAACTACTTGCAATAATGTTCCTTCTATGGTGCTTCCTGAGTGACCTTCTGTTTTTGGAGCCCCTTCCATTGTTTTTCTGTGATGTTTCGGCTTTCTCAGATATTGTTGTCATCGTATTGTTACGTATTTCAGTAGTTTATTACGTTGCACATCTTTGGCAGCTCCTTTCCTTCCGGGGCGACTTGAAAGTCTCAAATTTGAGCTTCGTTTTGCCATCTTTCCTCGTCCCTTTTTCCATGACAAGATGCCCTCAAGGCTTCATTTGCGACGTCTGCCTTTCTGACGTCTCCTGCCATCACTCCTCACTCTTTTCTTACTCATTTTATCTCTCTTTGTTGACGCCTTTCGCCACATTTTATCTCCACTGCAATGGCTGCTCCGGTTTGACGTGTTTCGGTACATATTCTCTGTTGTGAGCTCCTTTCCCTGCCTCCCTGATGACGCCTCTCTCCACGGCGTTGTCCTTGCCACCTGGCCTTCTGAATTCAGTACTTTGGCATGTTGCTAACGTGTGCCGCTTGGCCCTGGTGACGTTTTTCACCATGACATTGCCTTCCGCAGCTATGGCTGCCTCCGAGTGCTGTTATTTAGTACTCTACGGTATCCTAGGCCTTGCATCAGCGATGTCCCTGTGAAGCCTTTCATGGCCGCACCACCTCTGCCACCGCGGCTGCGTGTGGGTGTCCTGGTCCAGTAGTTTGCCGTGTTTCGAGCGTGCCTCAGGTCGCCTTGGTGACGTATTTTGCCGCGGCGCTGCTTTGGTAGCCCCGGCCCTCGAGTGTCTGGGTGTTTTCAGTGTTTTATTGTGTGTTGAGTATCGTCCACTCCAGCTCCTGTGACGTCTTTTTGACGTCTTGGTGTCATAATACTTCTGTCCTTCGAGCGGCTGCATTTACCGTACTTGGCAGCATCCTGACAGTCTCCCACATGGATTTCTGTGACGCGACATCCCTACAGTCATGGTAGTCATCAAGCAGCAGTGTATTTTAGTAATTCATGCCGTTCCTGCTGTCCCCACAGATTATGTTCGATTGGTGCCGTTGACATTTTTTTGTGTTGATGTCTTTCGCCAAGCGTAGTCAGTCGTCGTGTCCATCTTTCCACGGCGATATTTTCATATACGACACCGCCCGGGACTGGGCTGATGCCCTGTAGCCCATGGGTAGTGCTATGTACAGCCCACAGGGAGGGGCTTCCCCCATCACCTTGCACTGTGACGTGCCATTTCGGCGGGACACCACCCCTGCGATTGATCCAAGCACTGATCGCCTCCCGCCAAAACACCATGCCCCTCAAAACTGGGATGCCCCCGCCCAGCGCACAAAATCGTAGGCAGCCGCCAAGTCTCCGTACACGTGTTGGACCAATGGCTCAATGGCTGGCCATCAGATCGACGCCTTCGTATCCCCACGAAAGTAGACGCCTTTAAGCGCTCCAAAGCAGCGCGGTTGCTCTGCTTGCAAGGCGAGTTTTTGCTAACAAAAAAGGACCAAATAGCACTTTTTGTGAACACACATAGGTGCATTTCATCAGTGTTCTGCATGCTGAAAGCAAGAAAATAACTAAAACCCGTAAACTTGGTACACATTTGAACAAGCGTTATTCGGTACTTTTTCCTATTGTTTTGCGAGAAACCGATGAGATCCGCAGCGTTTCAATCTGCATAGGTGAAAGGCGATCGATTAGAGGGTGAGCGTGGTGCGCATACCAGGCTTCGAGACCAGTTCTTACCCCACACAGGACGCATTCCGTGTTTTCCCCGTAAACACGTTAACTCTGGGGAATTTGTATCTGAAACCTTTCAACTTGTCACGGCGAGGTTCTGCAAAAGCGAGATCTTGCCACTGCGGTCCTCTGACAGTTTTTTTTGGTTTCTTTTTTCTGATGGCGTTTTGCCACCGCGGTGACTGCGGCACTTCTTTGTTTCTGGGCATGGTTTGTTTCGGTTAAGTGCTTTGGAGGGACGCGCGTAAGGGGAGGACCTGTTCGGTCCATGTTGATTTTTGGGCCCCGCATATTGTGAAATGATGGGCTGCGGGTGCCGATTCGGTGGCTGCCGTGAGGCCGATGCTCGTTGGGTACCGGCGCGTGGGATCTCTTGCTCACTGCATTTACCATCGCCGCTGTCGCGCCTCGCCCGGAACAATTCGCAAGGCATAGGGATCGATTTGGCAAGTTGAATGTTGGCCTCCTAGCAAATTGCGCAAGCAGGGGGGGGAGAGACCGTGTGGGGCGCGTTTGTTCGGGCCGTGTTCTCCTCCCAAGAATGTGGCCGCCAGGGCCATGCTGCTTGCTTAAAACGTGGCGCATGGACAAAGTCGTTGCAGCCCCAGCAGCGATGTGGCAAGCCACGCGGTTGCCAATGCCGTGGCTGCTGTGAGGACGATGCTGTTGGCGACAAGTTGCTGTGTGCCGGCGCGTGGGATCTCTTGGTCACCGCGTTGATTATCGCCGCTGCCACGCCTCGCCTGGTTCAGCACGGAGACGTGGCGGCTGCCAGCGTCTTTTGGCCTTGCAGTCCAATTGGACGGGAGGGGATGCCAGTTTTGATGGCATCGTGTTCTGGCGGGGGTTGATCCGTGCTTGGATAAATTGTGGGCGCCGTGTCCCGCCGAAATGCCAGGTCACAATGCCAAGTGATGTGGGACCCCCTCCCTCCGGATTGCATACAGCAGTACGTGCAGCCAGACCGCCATGGCAGGCCTCCATTCATAGCCCATCACGACGGGCCTAACCTCGTGCACGTCCCTGATCGTCCCAAGCCGTGCTTGCTCAAGCCTGGGACGATCCAGGATTGTGTGAAGTTCCCAACGAGTAAGACTGGGACAGTATGATGGTCCCAGCGCCCAAATGCGGGGACGAGCATGAGACCGCACGACGTGTGACAAATGGATATCGAAGACAGACTCACGACGAGGGCGTGAAGCTTGCGAGCTGGGAATCGCGCTGTACCCGCTGGGAGAAAACGGCATGTTGGCGACGCCAACTGCGATGCCATTTCGACACAAAATGATGCCGTCACAGCGATTGCATGGCGTAAAAGGGGCTGCGATGGCATCAATTTGTGTCAAATGGCATCGCAATTGGCATCGCCAACAGGCTATTTTCTACTAGTGTCCCCCGGAACGCTTGGAGCTGACAGTTAGAGACGCATCCACTAGGAAAACATGGCCAATTAACACGTGTTCAAGCGGGTGACAGCTCGTCCCGGCGATGTGACGCAAGCGCTCGAGCGCTGAGGTCAGCTCACCTCATGCGGATTTCATGCACCCTTACGTGCCTGCGCAACACAAGGACCTCAACCAGCCCCGCGCCCTGCCCCGTCCCCATCTAGTCCCGCTTCCCGGCCGAATCCCTATCGCCTAATGCCAGCCGCCCGCGGTGCATCAAGGCGACGCTGCCTTATTGCCCCCCGCGCCCCCGTGCTCTCAAACCCCGCCCTGACCGCTCGACCGGGGAGACCCCGCCGCCCCTCCACCGACGGAAGGGCGCCAACGCACTCCCCTGGGCGCGTCATTGCCCGAGAAGGGATCTCCCCAGCCACCCTTTCCGCCCATTGACACCGGCGCGGTGAGGCCGAGCCCCTGGCTCCGCCGGTCGGATCGAAGTGCGAAGTCCGCCAACGGACGGGTGGGGCCATGGCGATGAGGCGGTGGCTGGCCTGCGCGTGCGTCCTGGCCCTGGCGTGCCCCCCGGGCACCCCGGTGGGCCAGGCCAAGGATCTCGGCCACGCGGACGAGGCGGTGGCCCGGGGGGTTCTGGCACAGGCTGTGTTTTATCTGTACCACGAGCTCGGGCACGCCCTGGTGCGCCTGCTGGAGCTGCCGGTGGTCGGGTCGGAGGAGGACGCGGTGGACGGCTTTGCCGTGGTGCGCACGATTGCCAACAGGTCGGGGATGTACCACGAGGGGCTGGTCGCTGACATGGCGCGACTGTGGTACCTGGAAAATGAGGACGACCTCGACGACTACGGGTCATTGGAGTTTTTTTCTGCCAGCGCCCATGGCTTGCCCCTCCAGCGCCACTACGCCACTGTTTGCTTGTTGGTTGGGAGCGACCCGGAGGGGCGGCGCCAGTTCGCGATCGACGCGGGAATGCCGGAGGAGCGGATTGAGGAGTGCGGCAGAGTCTATGACCGCATGCGCGAGGGCTGGGAGCGTTTCTTGGAACCGCACGCACCCGATGCCGGCCGGCGACGGCAAACGCGTCGCGGCAGGATAACGGTGACCTACAAGAAGCCGGCGATCAAGAAACACCGCAGTCTTCGAAAGCTGGTGGAGGACAGCGGCGTGGTGCAGACTGTTGTCGAGGATGTGAAGTCCCTGGCGGCCTTGCCCAAGGATGTGAGGGTTGTGTTCAGGAGCTGCGGCGAGTCAAACGCGTTTTTCAACTACAACGGAGGCAAGCCAAGGGTGGTCATGTGCTACGAGCTCCTTTCCGACGCACGGCGATTCGCCAAAAGAGATTTTAACAGGCCTCCCGAGCCTGTGATGGAGCGCAAGCCGGTCTTCCCGAACATGAGCCTTGATGAAGAAAGGACCGCCATCTTCGTATTGGGCAACACCCTATTTGCCGTCTACCACGAGTTGGCGACCGCCCTGGTGCTCGACCTCAGCCTACCATTGGTCACCGAAATGGCGGATGCGGCCGATGGCTTCGCTGCAATCTCCATGATAAAGCAAAAGCCTAAGGATTTGTACAGGCGTCTGGTGATTGCTGCGGCCAACGGCTGGTACCTGGAGGGCGCAGGGCTGGAAACTAGCGAGCTGGCTTACTGGAGCGGAGACGGCGTCGGCAAGCAGCGCCATTTTGCAGTGCTTTGCCTCCTCGTGGGAAGCGACCCAGAAGTTGAGCTCGACTTTGGCAGAGCCCCACGGCTGCCCCTGGACGACCTGGCGAGATGCGACCGGAGCATGTACCAGCCGATGGTCGATGGATGGAAGGAGTTGCTGCAGCCGCACAGACCGTCTGCGAGGGCAAACGCGTCAGGTGATATCAGCCTGGCGTATGAGGAGGTAGAAGTGGAGGCCCATGCTGCGCTTCGTGACTTGGTGCGGGACAGCGGGCTTGTAGAGGAAGCGGTCGATAAAGTGATGGGCAGGGTGGGCCTGCCGAGGGACTTGCAAGTCGTGTTCATGGACTGTAAGGGCGAGGGGGTGGGAGACGATCCGACATTCTTTGATGCGGACGGTGGCAGAGCGGTCATTTGTTACAGCTTCCTGGCTCGGCTGGAAGAGATGGGGAAGGATGCTCTGGCACGACAGATTATCTGAGGCTCGCGGGTTCTTTCCTCGATTTCTGGGTTGGGCTGCGCGTGCGCACGGCCTCCACGCATGGCTCCTCAGGTAGTGTGCGTTCATCGAGCGCTTCTGACAACACCGTTCCATTTCATGGTCAAATTGTATTGCCGACCTGAAACACTGTCCGTTTCGTTTTCACAAGTTGTAGCAAGCTGCAAGGGTCGAATAAAACGTGTGCTCGTCACAACGCAGTTGGCTGGCTTAGCAGGCGCCGGTGTTTATCAGCAGGAGCTGTAACTCTCTTTGTACATCGCTGCTTTTAAAACGGTCCACTGTGGTGAAATAGGCATCTAAAGGCACGCCGTGACGACAGCAGTTCACTTGGTTTATCTGATGCTGATGAGTGCAGACGATTACTCAAGGCCTTGCGCCAGCTTTCCCAAGAGAGCGCTGAGCTTCTAGGGACACCCGCATGCGGCCGCATGGACCCTAGCAGCTATTTACTTCCTCTGTCCGGAATCAAATGAACGCATTTCATTGAGTGGCCGCAATCATGTCAAGCCTTGTCTTTTTTTGTTGAAAATTAGACTGCAGTGCCAGATTCGAGTTTTGTACATGATGTCAAATTTTTGTGGAGAGCACAATGATATAGCAAATTGGGCACGGCCTCAAAGAGGCCCAATTCCCAGACCATAATTTGACCCATCGCATTGGCGCGTTGGCCTGGCCGGGAGTGGCGTTATGTGTCCAAGAACGCCCCACTCTCGAGTGCAGACTTTCTCGTGGAGTCTGCAGCACCGTGGAGGTAGAGTTGACCACGTGCAACTCAAGCTCCAGCACAATGATCGACGCCCATCGCTGTGGAGCGCCGGCAGAAACCACCCCGGTATCTGTTTGTCACCATCACCGATTTCTGGATTTCGACCCATCTTGTGCAACGACACACTGGCGTGCATGGGATCCATCCTTGCTAATACGTTCTCAGGTATCCTGAGACCCACCTTGCTGTCGCTGCGTGCACTAAAGGGTATCTATTCCGTCGCGGCTTACAGCAATGGCATGGCCAGAGCAAAGCCATGCCTCTCAAAAGCAATGGATTCCCGCCAATCTTTGGGCAGTGAAACCTTACGATGTGCAGATAGAGGTCCCTAGTGTCTGTCTAGACAGCCTTTCAGCATCCTGCATGGCTGGCCTCTGAAGTTTTCAAAGCGTCGTGAACAGCCCTGACAGGCCTTCATGGAGAAAGTACCCGCCACTTCCGTTTCTGGCGGTCTTTCTGCTCGTGTGCTGAAAGCTAACGACGCAAACCTTCCAAACTTCTTACGGTGGTTTCTTTAACCTCACTCACCCCGTGAGTGCTACCGGAGTCTTCTGAAAGGAGTCTTGATCGTGAACTTGGCCGATTTTTCGGATTTCCGATCTCCAAATGCGCATCGGGCTGGACGGGGAAATCCACGACGATCGGGTGGTTTTAAACCTGGTAGCACCATCTCGCCTCGTCTTGGAAATGGCTCTGACCTGCTGTTTCAACTGTGGCAGCTGCTATCCATTTCTTGGTGCGCAACGCCAAGTGCAAAGCCACCCTCTCCGGGGGTTGGTTTTGGGGAACCCCAGCCCCGACCTTGAGATTCTCCAACCGTTCCGTCCCAATGTTGCGGATTCAGAGTACTGCTATTTGCGCAGTACTTAACATTTTGTATTGAAATTTTGGCCAGAGCATTGCATGTAAATTTATTGGAAGCTCACAAATTTTGGTGAAGAACAGATAAGAGCGTGATGTAATTTTAGCCTGTCAAACAAACGCGTTCATTTAATTCCGGACAGAGGAAGTATCTGCTTTCGAGGCAGTCAGTGCAGTAGCTTCCCCGATTTTTGAGGGCTCGAGTGTGGGGGCCAGTCGCCGCCCCAACATCGGAGATCTCAATGGAACTGTGCAGTAGCTAAGGCCACGTGATGGATTTTATGAAGTCAGTGCATCTTCTTTCTGAGGCGGTGCAATGGACCCGTATAGTAGCCTGGCATCGCTGAAACAAATCCCATTCCACAGGGAATTGAAACTTCCCCGGGTATATGCTCCACTGGCCCTACGAAGCTGCATTATACAAATGGCCCTTGAAGTACCAACTCTCTAGGCATCCTCGACAGCGGCCAGAGAATGTTGGATAAACACCTACGAAAAACCTGGAGCACCTGGGATTTATTGCATTTATCGCAACAAATGTGAAAATTTTCTTACATCTGTACAATTGACTTTTAAAGCTGGCAACGGCTTCGCATGTGACATCGCTGTGCCTAGATCTCTTCCGCATCACCCCAAATTTTGTGCAGATGGGATGCACCATATTGGGAGTGACAAGGACCTGTTGCAAATTCCAACAATCACGTATCGCTCTGAAATGTGCGCTGTAAACCGCCGTATGTAATCATCACGGCCATTTTGCGCAATTCCCCACCACAGCAACCCCTAAGTGCTTCCTCCGTTGCCGTTATCTGCAGTGGCTATAAGTTTGCAAGACCAGATCAATGACTCAATCTTTCGCCAAATGGTTTCCCTAGTTATTTTAGACTGATCTTGATTACATTAGTCATCAAGTTGAAGCGCCAAAAATAATGACCATGTTGCAGCAAAAACTGGGCGCTACTACACCCTTTCAAAAGTTCTGGCATGATTGCTTTCATATTCTTTGTGAACCATCTCTTCCACTGTGATTAGTCATGTTTCGAAAGTCCTCGATTATCAACGATTCGCGATGTAGATCTCAACCGAGGCAGTCCTTAGGTTAGATCAACATGCACGGCCTTCCAATCGGGAAGTCTCAAGCATTGGGGCACATGTCAAGTTGACGGTTTTCCATTAATCAAGGTGTCTATTGAACTTCGGCCACAGCATTAATGCAGTTCTTGCAAATGCTCAAAATTCTGGGGCAATACTTCATCACTTGCACTGAAGACTCTATTTGGAATCTAGCATCATTTTCAAACCACCAAGTCATACATACTGTGTATGATACATTTCTTCTGGAAACAGCCCAGCTTGATCCACATTTACTGAAGGAAAAGGAATGCTTGACACGCCCCGCTTCAGGCTCCGGCAAGAACGCTAAGTTTCGTTTCAGCTCTTGTTGGCATATCGCCAGAACGGGTAGCAGATCTCAAAAATACATGCCTTTTGACAGCGAGGCTGCAATTTCTCGAATGAGCATGAAATCTGCACCGATCAGCTCGTCCGCTCCCCCCCCCGATGTTGCCCCACGCGGGGAGCTGAGTGCGCCGCACTTTCATCGTCGTGCATCCCTCCCACGCGACGATCGCAGGCATCCAGGCGCCGGTGCCAGCGATGTCAGCCGCCGGACCTTCACGGTTCACCGCGACTTCCCCGATGCTTCAAACACCACGCGAGGAACGAGGCCTCCCGTCGAAATCCGAGGCTCGCAGCGTGCGTGCACTTGCGATGTTGGACGTCGCTCGGGCACCTCCACGTCGCTGGAGGAGCCGCGGGATTTCGCCTGTGGGCAGGTCAGGGCGGCGTACACGGCGCAGCGATTCCTGCGTGGTCGCGCAGCTCATGGAAGATTCTCCGCACGTTTTCTCTCATGCTAGGGAAAAGAGGGCCAAATAACACGTGTTGAAACGTGCGAACAGTTTACTGGCTTGGGTTGTTTTTGTGTCCTCCGCGTGCAGAACTTTGGTGAAATGCGTTTTGTGTGTGTTCGCAACAGTGTGATTTGCTCCTTTTTCTGCTAGCGCCATGTCAGCATAGTGGAGTCTCCTGGTGGGCTCTCCAATTGGAAATGCAAAGCAAGACCTAAGCCCTGCACGACGTATTTCAAGAGTGCATGTCAAAACACCAGCTAGCCAGGTGTCCACACAAGGCCAGCGAGTGATGGCCGGGAGGCGTGGGCGCATGCAGCAACAAATGGCAGCAGTATGGGTGCCTCTGCCCCATCAGAGAATCCGCCTTCCCGCTGAGTGGAGGGATACAGCATGATTAGTGGCCGTATGGAACTCACAGACTCCGATTCGAGAACGCATGTGTACGGAATTTACGAACACAGTGCTGAAATGAAAGCTAACAAGGTATTGCAACAACAGAGGTGGTAGAAATGGGGAGATTGAAGAGGGGCCATGGGGATGTTCAACCAACCAAGAGTGTGTCTTGCGTTTTGCCCGGTGCGCGGGCCCCGCTCTCTGCTCGTTGATTCTGCGAATTTGCTGTGATTGTTTCATTGCCCGTACCAGATGGCCTGCTTTTTACAGTGTAAACACAGGGTTTATTACGGATTTGCTGTGAAAATGGACAGAAACACATATATACAGGCTTACGCGCATAGGCGCAGTACACAAAGATTAAGGAAGTCCAGGGAGTGGCAGCCAGACGCGCTGGAGTCAGCAGAAAACAAAAATTTGTTCAACGGCGTGGTAGCCCTTGCCGAAGTGAGGTGGGTGCTGTGCTGCGGGTGCTCAAGGGTCTGGAGGGCTGCTCATTGTTTGAGATTTTATCAAGTAATATATATTACTTTGTAATATATATTGTATATTTGTGATTTGTAATTTTATCAAGTAATATATATTACTCCCCCATATATGGGTGTCTCAACGCGGCGAGCTAGTACGTCAACATTGCAGGAACATTAGCCGTTCCTGTGTTTAAGCGTATTTGCGCATGCAAGCTTAAGAACATATTGGTCGCGTAATCGGAAACAACAAGCCTGCTCACCAGCTCCCTGATCTGTGCCGACGTACGCAAGGAATTCTAATATACGCTCACTTCCATATGGAAGTGCACGGCAGCCACCACACCGCCATATGGAATTACCGCATTCGGGCACTGCCACTTCGTATCTGAGGACATCGGCCCATTGACATTAGTTCGCATGGCTGGGAAAGGTGCTCAGGTCACGCGCAGAGGAGCGTCTGTTGGGGACGAGGTGGAGCACGTAAAGAAGTGCTCTCCATAGCTGGAGGACGCGTCAATGGCTCCTTTGCCATGGAGGTGGCCTCAGCACTTGGATGCAATGCGACAAATCGTTGGCGGAAAAGCAATGTTCCGCCTGCGCGGTGCCGACCTACGAACCAATGCGGCAAACTGGCGTGGTGATGCCCATTGGCAATGGGTCATCGCATGCTGCGGTGTATGCGGTGAGAGGCTCGCGAACCTGAGCTGGCGTAGTTTAGCCGCCTAATCGTGGGCAGAACACTCAACATCTCGGATCGTATATCTTCCTGCTAGACTCGCCATGACTTCACAAGCACCATTTGGCTTTTTAGCATGGATACGCTGATTCTTCTCATATGGGCGACTTACAACATGATCACTTGTCGCCTCCCAGACCAGTCACTCGCCTCATTCAGCGCGCCAGTGATGTTGCGGCAACAGCTGAAACTGCCCTCCAGCGACTATGATATGGAAATGGTCGCATCGATACATCCATCAACCAATGCAGGGCTAAACTAAGAACTGACAGTTGTGCACACCAAAAGGCCCAATTTGGCGTAACAGCCAAATCCTTTCTGATAATTTGTCGCGCTGCGGCATCCTTGCCCCTCCCTTCCAGTTGAGCCAGGAAACTGTAGCCCACGACCACCCGGCCACCATCCCCGACAAAGAATGTTGCGTCGTCCTCAGCCCCTTCGTCGAGACTTGCAGGTCTCTCGCCAGGCCCACCACGCCCACCATTTTACCAACGGCTTCCTCCACAGCCCCGCTGTCCCTCACCGGGTCCCGAAGTGGCACGTGGGCCTCCACTCCCCCCTTATACACCACGCCTATCTCGCCCGACGCGTTCACCCCCGCAGACGGCGCGTGCTGCCGCAGCAGCTCCTCCCATCCGTCCACCATCGCCTGGTACATAAGCTCATTGCAACCCCAAACCACAGCTCTGGCACCTTGAGATTGCAGCGAAGCCATCGGCCGAGTCCGCCAGGTCCGTGACAAGTGGCTGGCCGAGGCCGTGCCCCAGGGCGTTCGCCAGCTCGTGGTGCACTGCAACGAGGGTGTTGTCCAGCACGGAGATGGCCGTCTTTCCTCCTCGAAGGTCATGTTTGGGAAGACCCTGCGGGTGGTCCACAACGGCCTCGGAGCGCTTGGCAATGTCCTTTTAACATTCTTCCTAGCCTCTGCCATGAACTTGTTGCGCATCACCAGTGTTGGCTTGGCTGTGCGTAACAAAAACGCCTTTGACACGCTCGCAACTCCTAAACACATCCGTCAAGCACTTGGGCAACGACAACGGTCTCCAACAATCTGCTGTGCTCCCAGCCACCGACTGCTGCAGTGCCCCTTCTTCAGCTGCTTCTGGGCCACCGTTTGTGTTGCCGTCCCTCTTCTCTCGTCGCACGCGCGACGCGGGTCGCCTAGCCTTTGGGCCGTGCGGGACCAGGAGGCGCTCCCAGCCGTCGCCCATGCGCTCATAGTCCCCGCGACACTCCTCAGTCTGCTCCTCCGGCACTCCGGGCGTCGATCGCGAACTGCCGCCAGCGCTCCGGATCGGGCCCCACCAACAGGCAAACAATCGCGTAGTGGCGCTGAAGGTCCAGGCCATGGCCGCTGGCGCCAGACAACAATTGCACCGACCCAAACGCATCGACCTCTCTCTCATTGCTCAAGTACCACCCCGTCGCCGCGTCGGTGACCAGCCCCTCATCGTGCATCCCCGACCTGTTGGCTATCATCCTCACGGTCGCAAAGCTGTCCACTGCGTCCTCCTCCGACCCCACACCGGCTGCTCCAGCAGCTCCACTAGGCTGTGCCCGATCTCGTGGTACAACGTGGAAACCGCCTCCGCCAGAACTCTTCGCATTTCCTCTTCCTCGGCCCTTCCCCATCGCAGCCGCGGTGCCCGGGGCGCAGTCCATGGCCAGGATGCACGCGCAGGTAAGCCACCGCCTCATCGCCATTGCGCCACCCGCCCGTTGACAAAATTCGGTTGATTGACCCGCGGGGCGGAGTCCAGGGCTCGAACTCACCGCGCCGGTGTCAATGCGCGGAAAGGGGCTGTGGTGATACCTTCTCGGACACCGATGCCCCAAGGGAGTGCCCGGCGTTGGCGCCCCTCCGTCGGTGGAGGGGAAGGCGGGGCGCCTCCAGCCGAGAGGTCAGGGCGGCTGTTGCGCGTCGCAGGCGTGCGGAGGGCCAAAATAGGCCCCGTCTTGGGGTAGGTGTCGCAGTAGACGCCCCCCATCATTACGCGTCTGGGAATCGGGCAGGCAGCGGCCCAGTGGGGCGGCTGGGGCTGACTGAGGCCCTTGTAATGCGCTGACACGTGAGGTGGCGCGAAGTGCGGCTGGGGTCCCTACAAGATCTTGCGTCGTTTTGCAGATGCACGGCTGCGATGCGGCACTCACGCGGCGCCCAGCATGACGCAATGATGTGATGCGTGCTGTGCCCAGCAACCGCCCGGCAATGCAAGGCATCCAACAGGCTGGCCCGCATGCATCACCTGCATCATTCATTTTATTACATTATTTCTATATAATATAAAATTTTTTATTTTTATATTATATTTATTTTACATAACAAGGCAAGGAGGCTTAACCCGCAGGCACGCTGAGAATCAAACCCGACAGGACGCCGCAACGAAAGGCTGACAGGGTCGCCATCAGCGCCAACAAGAAACGCCACTTGATTTGCTTTAAACCAAGTCAAAAATTTTTGACACTGGGTGGCACCGTCACAGTGGTTGCGATGGCGCAAAGGCAGTTGTGGTGGCACAGGTCCGTGCCAAGTGTTATCGCAGCTGGCATCACCAGATTGTCGTTGTCTACTGGTGAGCGGGATGGTTGAGATCACAAATTCACGGGAGTCGATGATGAAGATGATGATGGGGGAGAGGATGGCGACAGGGACGACGGGGATGATGGCCGTCGCAAGGGCATGGAGGAGGAGGAGGAGGATGACGAGGTTGGTGGTGTCTATAATAAAGGCGATGGAGGTGGCGGCAGCCCGAAGCTCATACTCAGGCAAACGTTGTATGATGCCATCAGAAAAGACGTGGAATGGATCTTGCAGCACTGGTTTCTTATCTCCTTTGATGGATAACAACATTTGGCACAACAGGCTTCACGTGCCTGCCCCGGATAACGCGAGTGGATCATTCAGAGGTCGTTATCAGCAGCTTTGTTACTTGCGGCCTACCTGTCCACACATTTATGCGTATGTACACGCAAAAATAACTTTTACGTTTCCACAGGTAAATTGGCGCGAAACTCGTAATGCGGGCCATGTGTACATAAAGGCAGTACTCAGGGAGTTCGGGGAGTGGCAGCCAGATATGCTGGAGTGGGCGGAAAACGGCATTTTGTTCGGCCTAGTCGTTGTCCTTGCCGAGGGCGAGGTGGACGCTGTGTTGCGGGTGCTCGAGGGGGTGGAGAACTGATCATTGTATCAGACTTCATTATGTAATCTGAGTGCCCTAACACGCAGTAAAGTACGTACATATTGCCACAAAAATGGCCGCTTCTGTGTGCTTACGTTGTACCCCATGGGGCGCAAACGTGAAGACGTAACGCAAATAACAAGCCTGCGCAATGGTGCTCTTGAGGGTGCGCAGACCGGCCAGCACCGATCAATTTGCATCACCCCTGGGCGGGAGCTCCCGCCGTGATAACCTGCAGGTGTGCACCACGTGGCGGGGCTGCACCGCAGTTTCAGCGTCGCGCATCCCTCCCACGAGAGCGCGGCCATCACAAACGCACCGTCAATCCTCCGATGTCGGCCGACGCGCCTCCCCCGCCCACCGCGCCTTCCCCCAGGCTTCCAACCACCACGCAAGGCTCGCGGTCTCTTCTCGTGCATTTGTCATTCTGGATCCAGCCACTGCAGCGGCAGCTGCCATTTGGCCCATCAGATTGCAGGCAATGCACATGCAAATGTACGCCACCGGCCCTGAGACCACGTGAGGGCATCGGGGTTGCAATGGCTCAAGAGCTACACGAGTGAACCCCGAGGGCACCTGCCAACTTGACCTTTGCCGTCCGTGTTCGACGCAGGGGCCTCGCATGGCCCTGCCCGTCCAGGTCCGCTGCCTGGCCGATTCTTCAGCGCGTAGTGCCCCGCACCCCGGCGCCCCCCAGATGCCTGACCCCATAAAAGGGGGCAGCCTGGCCTGCAAGCTTACTCTCCCAACGCCGCCCCCCTCCCTCGGTTGGCGAAGCCCTTGTCTTCCAGAGTGCCTGTCCCTCCTCCGCCGACGGAGAGGGGCTAGCACAGCGCACACCTGTGGGCCCATCGTCGTCCGAGAAGGGATTGCGCCCAGGCGCCTATTTGCACAACGAACTCGGAGCACTGAGGCAGTGCCCAGGACTCCACCGCGCGGATCGACCAACCGAATTTTGTCAACGGGCGGGCGGGGCGATGGCGATGAGGCGGTGGCTCGCCTGCGCGTGCATCCTGGCCATGGCGTGCGGCCCGGGCACCGCGGTCGCGATGAGGAAGGACCGAAGTGGCGAGGAGGACGAGGAGGCGCGGAGCGTTCTGGCGGAGGCGGTTTCCACGTTGTACCACGAGATTGGGCACGGCCTGGTGCACCTGCTGGAGCTGCCGGTGGTGGGGTCGGAGGAGGACGCGGTGGACGGCTTCGCGACCGTGAGGATGATAGCCAACAGGTCGGGGATGTACGATGAGGGGCTGATCGACGACGCGGCGAGGGGGTGGTACTTGAGCAATGAGAGAGAGGTCGATGCGTTTGGGTCGGTGCAACTGTTGTCTGGCGCCAGCGGCCACGGCCTGGACCTCCAGCGCCACTACGCGATTGTTTGCCTGTTGGTGGGGAGCGATCCGGAGCGCTGGCTCCAGTTCGCGATCGACGCCGGAATGCCGGAGAAGCGGATTGAGGAATGCCCCCGGGACTATGAGCGCATGCGCGACGGCTGGGAGCGCCTCCTGGCCCCGCACGCCCCCAACGCCAGCCGGCCCGTGTCGAGCGTGCGACAGGAGATTGACGGCGACATAACGGTGGCCTACAAGCGGCCGAAGAAGGAGGGGCACCGCCGTATTCGGCGGCTGGTGGAGGACAGCGGCTTGATGGAGACAGTCGTCGAGGATGTGAAGTCTCTAGTGACCTTGCCGAAAGACCTGGGGGTTGTGTTTAGGAGTTGCCGCGAGCCAAACGCGTTCTTCTTTGGCGGACGCAAGCCCAAAGTGGTGATGTGCTACGAGATCCTCGCCAGGGCTCGAAAATTGGCGAGAAAGGACATTGTCAAGCGCCCCGAGAACGTTGTGGAGCCCCCGCGGATCTTCCCGAATATGACCCTCGATGAAGAAAAGACCGCCATCTTCGTGCTGGGCAACACCCTCTTTGGGGTGTACCACGAGCTGGCGACCGCCCTGGTGCACGACCTCGACCTGCCTCTCGTCACGGACCTGGCGGACGCGGCCGATGGCTTCGCTGCAATCTCCATGATACCAGAGGAGCCGGACAACTTACACGATCAGCTGGCGTTGGCTGCTGCCAACGGCTGGTATCTGGCCGGCGAACGGTTGGAGGCCAGCGAGCTGGCGTACTGGAGCGGCGACGGTGTCGACAAGCAGCGCCACTTTGCTGTGCTTTGCCTCCTCGTGGGAAGCGACCCATACAGTCAGTTCGATTATGTCCAGGATCTCAAGCTGCTAAAGCATGAGCTTGCGGGTTGCGATGAGCTCATGTACCAGCCGATGGTGGACGGATGGGAGGAGCTGCTGCGGCCGCACGCGCCATCCGCGACGGCGAGCGCGTCGGGCGAGATAGGCGTGGTGTATGAGGAGGTGGGAGTGCAGGCCCACGCGCCGCTTCGGGACCTGGTGAAGGACAGCGGGGTTGTGGAGGAAGCAGTTGACAAAGTGATGGACATGGTGAGCCTGACTAGAGACCTGGAAGTCGTGTTCATGGATTGCAAGGACGACGGGTCAGGAGACAGTGGAACGTTCTTCGACGAGGACGGTGGCCGAGCGGTCATCTGTTACAGTTTTCTGGCTCGGATGGAAGGGATAGGGAAGGATGCTGTGGCAAGACAGATTATATGAGTCCTGATGTTTGTTTTAATCGATTTCTAGATTTGGCTGCATGTGCACAGATGCCCCCAGCCTCATCCGCTTGCATGCATTCATGGATCTCTCCTACAACAGCCACTCAATGGGGTGAGCGAAATCACTAGTGATCGCAAAGCCCCACCATGATTGTCAAAAATGATCTGGTGGCCTCACTTGGTCCTTTTGATTGGTGTTTCTGTACCTATGAATCCGGTATCCCATTCAGAATATGGTAGAACGACTGTGAGCGAAAAAACACAGCAACTTTTCATAGCACTGCCCACAAATATGGTTTTCGCTGCTTTTCTTTAGTCGCGTTCATGGTGAGACATCTCTGAGCACTTTCTCAGTGCTGTGAGCCTCCTGCACTACCCTCACAACACGTTGAACGCTGCAAGCCGACGGTCGACAGCCTCACAGCTGTGTATTCAGACTCGTTAACACAGCCACAGTACTGCGAGTAAGACAATGCAACAGGGCTCCACATGTCATACTTCCTCGGCATATCATTGAGCTTATAGGTAAGCTTGCAATCAGGCACACGCCTTTCACTAGGAAAAAAAGCGCCAAATAACACTTCTGCGAACACACGTAAAACACATTTCATCAAAGTTGTGCACGCTAATAACACAAGAATAACACAAACCCGTAAACTTTGTACACATTTGAACACGTGTTATTTGGGCATTTTTTTCCTTGTGTTTTTGGCGTCTTGCACACCTTTTCTGCATATTGAGATGTGTGGCTTCATGTCCAAACAGGCCTACCAACCTATGGCACTGTCAAAAACAACTCAGCTGGTTCAGAAAAATGAGTGCGCCTCGCATAACACCCTGCGCCTTTGGTGCTTTTCTGATGTGGAACACCGTCGCTTGCATAGCCAGCAACATCACAAAACAAGCCACCGCTCCTTGCAGGGCCGCACGAACACAGTCTATGGGTGGAAACATAACACCGCCGTTTGGGAGTTGAAGCAAGACCCCGTTGGCATAAATGATAAGCACACAAAACGAAGGGTGTCAAAGGCTTGCACCTTGCAGCAACCGAATGCAACACGGGCTATGCGCACATTTAGAGACCGGGTACACTTTTTGAGAACCCAAGAAGACCAGAAAGCCCTGCCAAACGCAGCCCAACGGCTTTGCACTTGGAAGTTCGAAGCCACAACAGCTGCCCCGACTCCCAAACACAATCAAGCAGCAAGGCGTGCCTCCCCCCGCGCCGCCAGCTCAAATGCGCGGACAGGGGGCCCCAGAGAATCCAAAGATTCCTGCCAAATCGCCAGAGTATTGCATGTCAAACACCCACAACCATTGGCAGGTCAGAACGCCCTGTTGTGGGCCCTGCTACGTTGCGCAATGGTCACCAGCGCCGTCCATGATAACCCAGAGATTCCCTTGCCAAATTATCATTGCATAACAATGTAAGGCACATATGAATCATACTTCCTCTGTCCGGAATTAATTGTCCTCTATTTGAGAGACAAAATTCGTTACAAAGGACACCTTAAATTTATAAAAGAACATTAGAATCGGAAAGATTGGGTTGTAAAACACTTAACTACCAATTCTAAGGAAAAAAATTAGTCCCAACTCCTTAGGGTGGCCCACCAAATAGGCCGAAAATCGTCCAAAAAGTGTGCGTGCAGGTTTAGCATCCGCTAGAGATCCGCACATTTCTGGGTCACTCCCGTCCTTGGTGCGCCAAAGACAAGTCGTTGTTATTTTTGCGGTGAAGGTGGTGAGCCTTACATGGAATAGCACTTGCCAAACACGCTCGAACGTGTCTGGATCCCCATTGTGGAAGGCCATCGTCGCAATTTTGATGATTTCTGAAATCTCAGCCATCGTCGATCTTTTGACGTGCAGATGTAAAGCAAGCAGACAAGGCTAGGGTCCAAGGTATTCAAGCTTGGGCTATGTGCGAGCTATTGTTACAAGGTTATGCAGTAGACGTGCTTGGACAATCTGCCTCGGTTGAGGCTTGAATCATTGTTTTTGTGGGCAGCCTGGCCCACACCCCACAGACTGCCACGATTTGCCAATTCTTGCATGCAATCCACAATCCATCGTATCCCAGCAAGTGTGCTTCCCTTTGAGATACATAGCTTTATCCATCTAGATAGTCTTCTCAAGCTCAAGCCCTTGAAGGGCTGGAAAATGGTCAATTCACCATTCCTGTCCAGAAGGCCCACTGCCCAATTGCCCCCTAATTATCCGCCGCTGAATAAGGTGATGGTTACCACCTTCCTAAGGGTCTGCAAGGAATTTGGGAGGCCTCTTGCAGTACCCCTTGTAATGGAGTTGGAGGTACAAAAGTCGTGGTCCAGAAATCTGGACCTGATGGGCACCTCTGATTTGGCCAATCGAGCTTGAATTGCAGCCGCAAGACACTGCGACTTCCCTGATCAGGACTTTCAAGACATATTTTCTGTTGCCTTTTTCCTTTGCAAGCACCTCCATGATCTTCTGTCCAAAAGGCATGAATAGTTTTGCCTGGGCGGCTCTGTAGCGCTGCCGCAAAGGCATGCTCCTCAAAACAACGAAAATGGCCATTTTAGCAGGAATGTTGAAATAATGGTGGGTTTCTGGCTGGATGACCCATGCTACAAAGTGCTGCCAAATCCGCAATACTCAACGGATTGACTTAAAATTTTGACTGCATACTTTCAAAACATAGGCGCAGCATTGCAATAAATTTGAATGAGAAATAAAGTGTATGTGATAGAGAAGTAAGGTACCAAAGTCATAAATGACAATTGATTCCGGACGGAGGAAGTATGTAAAGTTCAGTCCATGGCCTGCGTCCCCACGCCAATTCAAGCATTTATCCTGTTAATTTAATTAAAGTAAATTGTCTCAAAATGTACCGCGATCACCCCAAACTCGTTGAAATTAGATATATACATGTAACAAGTATACAATACATTGCAAACCCAAACCCCAAACACCCCATTTACATTCAATTAACCTAAAGGAAGCGTATTTCTTTCTTTTTCTTCCGTTTTCCTGTCTTCTCGTTTCTAGACAGCTTATAGTTCTTCTCCACAGAGTCACACATATCCAGCTTGTCATTCTCTTCAAAAAGCTCCAGATGTGATGGAAGAGTGCCATAGAGGCTTTATCAATCATCATTTTTTCCATTTTCCTCAACTTCAACCACCATTCCCTCCTTTTCTTTTTGTTGCTATTTTTCCTTGGAACTTCATAATGTACTCTAGGTACCATTGTGGTAACAACGCTATAGCAATGTGTCTCCTAGAGCACTTTTTGGCACTTGAAATCATATCAAGCAACAAGCGCATATAAAAAATATATTGTTGTTCAGTTCTTTATATATAATCCTGATTGCAAAGATTTAGATTCTTGCAAGACATTCTGCCAAATACCTTTCAATCTGCTGATTTTCAAGGGAGGCCAACATAGGCTGCCTTTTAAGTCTTCCCACAAGTGCATATAACACTTTTTTATATCTTTTTCTTTTGCCTCTTGAAGGGAATGCATATTGTTCCCCTTTGGCCTTCTGCCTTTTATCCTCTTAGCTGCCTAAGATACCTCTTCTGTCATACGTACGAGGTAATCGCATTTTTGCACAATTTCCCATCTAACATCGAGGTCCCCTAGGTAACTATTGCAAAGTACTATATATACATTTTCCCTATCATTTTTGACTCCCCTACCTTGGATTCCCCCCTCAGCTGCTAGTTCTGGTTTTGCCTCCTATACACTTACCTCACTGGGCCCTGTGTGTCCAAATTATGTGTGGTGGGCCTTGTAAGAGAACCAACTTCTTGTGGGTTTCCTAGCAACGTAGTCAATAGAAGTCAGCGTTGGCCACCTGCTACCGTCCATTAATTACCATACCGTATTTCTGACTATTTTTGTCGTATTGTCCATTAAAAGCTGAGAACTTGCCGTATTATCCGGTAATGTGGGATGGATGAGGGGGGCAGCATACCGTGCATACCGTTGTGGCCACACAGAGTACCGTTGTGGCAATGCGAGAGGAATGGCGCCAACAGCACAGCGAGCAGCGCAGCGGTGGTGGGGAGCCACACAAGGTGGGTTGATTGCGCCTCGCCGGCGCCCATTCCCACCACCCATAGGGGCCAATCTTGGCCCCGGTGGGTGGCAAGAGTGGACGCCCACGGCGCGCTAAACTTGTCCGACAAATGGTGCCTCATAGGCGCCCACCCCTGCCACTCGCGGCGACTATTCAAGGCCCGCGCGGGTGGCGAGAATGTGGGCCTACGAGGCGCCGTTTTGCCAGGAGCATGGTGCGCCGCAGGCGCCCATTTCCGCCACCCGCATGGGCCTCGATTGGGTCCTGTGGGTCTAGGAGTGGGCGCTCGTGAGGTGTTGTTTTTGCCAAGAAAGTGACGCCTTGTGGGCGCCCACTCTTGCCACCTGCAGCAACAAATCGAGGGCCGTGCGGGTGGCAGAGCGAGCGCCCACAAGGTGCCATTCGCTTGGTGCCTATGCCCACCCAGGTTGCCAAGCGGCAAAAGAGGGAGCGCCATAGTCGGTGACGGGATGGGTGCAAAGAGAGGCTACTTTACCAAATATGGATGTTCCCATACCGCTCCCATCTCACCCCCTCTCTCCCCCCTCTTCGCTCCCTGTCATTCATCGGGACCCGACTACCAATCAATCCGTTCCCTACCATCATCTGGGCCATTAATTTATAGTTATTTTATGGACGGTAGCACGGACCACTAAATAGCCGACGGCTGGGCCGGCACCTAATAGTCAACTCCCCAAATATAGTGCCACTTAGTTCTGTGGCCCTTTGCGCCCAGTTCACATTCCTCGGCCGACGCCCCAAAGAGCATCGCCTCCCACTCCTTCTTGGAGGGGAAGGCATGCCGGCAGTGCCCGCAGGCTTTTCCTCAGTGGCCTTCCCCCGCGTGTTGCAAGCCTGGCGCATCCCCTCCGTGGGGTGCACTATCCAACTCAGTGCCCCCCTCTGCGGGGTGCACGGCCTCCAATCCTGCGGGCGCATCCACCCCACAGCCCGGATCTTGGCTGAGAGAGCAGTGCAGGACATGGCAAGAGTTGCAGCGCAGTTGGAAACCCTTCGCCTCAGAAGCCCATGCCATGGCTTGCATGGTGATGTAGGAATCGCCATCCATTCCCACTTGGCAATCCACGATGTGGGTCTCCTGCCATCCCCGCGGATCCACCACCACTGCTAAAACGGCGAGCCACTCTACCGGTCCCTGCACATCCGAGTCCATGCCAAAGTTCAGCTGAGAGTGGGGGGTGTTCTATAGGACATCGGCAGCTGCACAAAATGTATAAAGAAAGTGGTGTCACACATAACTATTTTAGAGGCAAACAACCCTTTTTAATTGTCTAACAAGAGGAGACAGCTCCTCCCCATTCAGAACACAATGGACGGGATACTGGTCCTTTCACAGGACCATGCGCAACCCAATGCACTTGTGTTTTCAAAACAATCACCATCCTCTCACATATTCCCTTTCTTCCACTAGTTCAAACCAAACTAAACACTTTTGCCACAAATCAGTATGGCTTGCACAACAAATGTACAATCAGCATACAGGGTGAGGGGAGTCAACCTATTTCTGAATCTTATTCTCTCACCCTAATCGTGTGCTGAACTTTTCATGACCATCTTGGCCCATGACTTTTAGCGCATGCAAGATCTTAACGAGAGAGCTAAAAATAGCCTTGCATAGCACAAGGACTGACACGTGTCTGGTCGCTAAAATCCCACAGAGCCAACACACCTGCCATGTCAGACGTGTGTGTGTGTGAGTATATTTCAAGACATCCGCTTGAACATAGCCTTACACATCACATGAAATCCCGTTTTTCATGTGAATTATTGGACTATATGCCTTTCTCGTCAGGTCAGGCAGCCCAGATGGCTTTTCTCAGACCAGGGATTGTCCAGATAGGCTCACCCCAGTTCACCCACACAACCTGGCCCGTTGAAGTCCAGGAGCTCGCGCGAGTTCCTGTGCGCGCAGAATCATGTTTGAATCCAGTCAGTCCGGTGAGCTGGCTGGCAACGCAGATCTGTTGAGCACACAAGGTGGCATTTCATGACCAGCCCTTGTCTCCTAAGCTTTCCACCTCCTTTACACTCACTTCTAAGGTCTGCAGCAGCGTGATCATAACCCGTTTTGGGAGTGTTTTCTCTTTCTTTTCTCGTATTTATTTTGTTTTACAAATTCCGCAATGGTGGCATACTCGGGCCATCCCATGCAATGCATACAGCGCATACGGTAGATACCCATCGTATAACATTTACACAAGTCATCCACCCAGTGAAAACGGTGGCCATTATGTGGCATCACGAACATTAGTAAAAATCAGGCCAAAGCACAAGATCGTGGAAATTGTGCATCGTGTAAACCGTGTCAAATCGTGTAAAAATCTTGGTAAACTGTGCACTTATCGTGTATTTATCATAAAAAAGGCGACCAAACCATGCAGTAACGAGTGGGTGAGTGCACATGATATTTGCACGTTTTGGCGCGGGTTTGTGGGTTTGTGTGCGGCAGCTTGGAGCATCTCTATCGGTCAGTGTTATCACACCGGCGGAGCTATCCAGGAACTGTCCTCTTTGACTGCCATGCCACCTTACTAAGGCGGCATTTGCCGAACAGCACCGGGGCTACTGCTCCGCTGCGCGCATACGCAATGGTGGGTGCTATTCGTACGCCCAATAGCATCACGGCAGCACTACAGTGCTCCACGCGAATAGCACCGGGGGGTATTACGGGGTACTCTTTGGCCTCGAATGGTGCTATTCGGGCCCAGAATAGCACCGCTTCGCGCCAAACAGCATCGGCGGTGCTATTGGGGTGCTATTGCTCCCCAACCGTTAATGACGGATTTTTGACGTGCGGTGCTATTCGAATAGCCGACTAGCACCGCCGGGACAATAGCACCCACCGATAAAGATGCTCTTACGTGGCCCTCTTGTTGTGGAGCTCGTGGTCACAGTCACAGCAACAGTCCGGAATCCCACAGGCTCTGTGAGCTCCACCGGTGAATGCCTCTTGTAACGAAGTCCCACCAGGTAATGCACTGCAATGACAGATAGTCGGTACAGCTTAGGGGCCCCAGTGCCGTCTGCATGCCGACGTTCTTAAGACCTCACGCATTCCCCCACGCCCACTCACTCCCCTCTGTCAATTCCACCTACCCTTGGCGTTGGGGGTACTTCTTGCGCTTCCCCGCGATGCATCACCGCCTGTCACCACGTTGGCTGCCTCCTATCCCCTGCAGGCGTCATATTCCTAAAACTGGCCAGCATACCGTCAGCAGGTTCAACCCTTGTACTTTGGTGCCGCTCCCGCTATGCAGTCGTTTCCCAGAGTATACCCCAGGTACAGGTGGATTCAGACAGACACTGGAAAAACCGGTTATGCAAACAGCCATAGATAGTTGGTGCACGCACCATTGTTCCTGATGCACCTATTGTTCCCCAGCATGTAAGGGAGCAGCAGTGATTGGAATTTGGCAGAAAGGAGGTGAGGACCAAGCCAGAATATGTGGCGGGCCGAGGTTAAATTTTCGGACATTTCTGGCGCTGAACGACAGCAGCGTTCATGTTCTGACGATTCCGATTGTCAGAAAACCATTGCCGCGCCAAGGAGCACCACGAGGAGAGTGATCTAAGGCTGCAGCCTCGCCATGTGACGCCTTTATGGACTTCATATCCGAACTTAACAGGTATCGGACAAACTCCACGATTGACGTTCAGCCGAGGCCTCGGCTACTGCCCCAGGGCAGTAGACACTAGCAAACAAAGGGACCAAATGGCACTTTCTGCAAACACATATATACGCATTTCATCAGGTTTTGCATGCTGAAAGCACGGAAATTACCCAAGCCCGTGAACTTTGTACACGTTTGAACACGCGTTATTTGGCCCTTTTTGCCCCAGTGAGATCAGCGGAGGAAGAAACCGAGAGCCTAGTTGGAGGGGATGGTCCGGCGATGCTGAATCTGAGAAGCTCTTTCGACCAGGGGACGGACGTCAGCGATGATCTGAGTAATGGGCAGGACGAAGGAGTTTTCAGCACAGCGTTTGATGGGTTGGCTTGTTTGAAACTGTGGAAGTACCGGGGTGGGCCCTTCGAGGAGCTGACCGGGGAATTGGGCATGAAGGCAGACTCTGTGAGCACACAGGAGAATGAGCGAGGAGCATTTCAGGAGCTGATCGTCAGCAATGACAACAGTGATTTGGGCCTGTAGTTCTCTGCTCAGTTCCCATAAATGGTAGTTTTTCCAATTTGGCCACAGAAGTTGCATTTTCATTTCCAGCTCTATGTCAAATTGAACTTGCACTGGATTGTTCTCAGAAGATTGAGATATGTGCCAGAAAGGAATTGACAACTCACAGCGAAACAAAAGAGTTTGATAGATTCAACTGGAAAGAATGGGGCCGTACAGTTATCGCGACCGAGTATTGCCGGTGATGGCGTCCGCTGCGCTGTCCTGTCGATGGACAGATGCTCCAAGGGCCGGAAGGGGATGCCCGCGCTTCGCCATCTCCATTGCCGCTGAGATATGTCCTAAACAGCCGTGTTTCCACGCCGGTTGTGTCGACAGGTTGGAAGGGATTTGACACCCTGCAAGGCACAGGTAGAGGCTGCTGGATGACGTCATCGTCGTCCGCACCGTAACATTACGGCCACTGCAGAGCATGCCCTGCGCTCGAACGTTCCTGAGTCCTCTTTGAGAATGGAATTACTTTGTCTCTTCAATACAAATCGTTGTCAAACTCCTTTGCTCAACCAAGAGGCGGGTGGGGTTCATGCATGACTTCATGGGCATGAGCCCAGAGGCGCCGGGCCCTGGCTGCTCTGTACTCCACAACTCGGCGTCCGTGCACCGTTCGTGCCTGCCTGTTGTTTGCCGCTGCTGAAGTCATGCCGGCGCTCTATGTATACAACACGTGCTGGAGTATGCGGACACATGATGCACACGCCTTTGCCACTTAGTAATAACAACGCCCCAGTAAGCCTTGTTGTTTGTTTCCCAAGGCAAGCTGCCGTTGACGCCTTGGCCATGTTCATGGCGACATTTTTCATCTATGGGAACAACCAGCACACGGATTTGCAGCTTCGTGTTGCATCAAAACGGAGGGCGTCCACGAAACGCAGACACTGCTGTTGGGTTTTAAACCCTTGCGAATAGTAACATAACGCTTGGCCTTTTGTTACGGAGACAGCAACAAAATAGATAATGCTCTTTGAATAAACTCTGCGCGGAGACACGTAAAAACAGGAAAAGCAACGCTCTGAAGAACACATGCAGAGCACAAAACGTAATGGTAAAAGTTCTTTATGCGGCTGGGGTGAATATACTACAGTGTGTTGGTGCCGAGATCTGTGGTACAGGGACCGAGACCAAGAGCGAAATGGGACAGGGACGGCCGCTCGACCCGGCACTGGTGTAAGGAGCTCCCTAGTGGCAGAGCCGAAAGCCAAGACGAAGAAAGCGCAGCCACGCAGTGATGACGAACTCATTGTTTCGGAAATCCAGTCAGCTTTTTGACTTTGGGCGAGACTGGGGGTGGCTTCGGGTGTCCTTGATGCGGACAGCGTGGGAGACAGGATAAACAAGCTTTCAGGACAAATTGGTAGAAGCAAGTACTTTTCAAATACTGTAAAGTATTGAAACTTATACCGCTTTTCCCACCAATATGGCTGATGGGCGATTTGAGGGCGTGGTTGTGCGTACAGGGCAGGAAAGTGGGGGCGCGCATTTGCCACTCCGAGGTTGTGCCCGCGAGATGGGCGGTACCGATCTCGGCACATGTACCAGTGTGGCAAATAGTAGAATTTTTAATACAAATAGCAATTAGTTCATTAGTACAAATAATAATAGTACGCGTTTAATATTGATGTGCCGCGTGTTTGGCAGTGCTGATGGTATCATTGTTTCCAACGAATTCAATAATTGGGTCCGTGCCCCCGCCCCAAAAATATCCCTCGGCAAGAAAATTTAAGTAAGTTTTCCATCACTGCAGGTCAGCAGCACACAAAGTGCACAGTACTATTGGAGCTGCATCCCACGGGGCTTCGTGCACTTTGTGTGCTGTTGAAGTACTGCGCCCAATAGATTGTGAAAATTGTGTCACTCGTCGATGCAGCCCATCGCCGAATGGGACCATTTTTCGCGACCTGTTTGGTCAACATGAACTCGCTTTGGGGACAAGCGAAATTTGGTTTTTGAAATGCCATATTGGCATAGTTACCATTTGGCTCTAATGCTATCACGAAATGCATCCTGTACCTAAGTAGAGACATCAACGAGCATACCATGGCCTTCACCGTATAGTTCGAGGGGGGCATTGCCTTTTCAAGGCAGTGCAGACAATGTGTGCCGAAAAAAGTGGAGATGGCAGGATTCGATCCAGTGATCGAAGCCCATCCCGGATTGTAATATCCGATGATGCCATAAAGCAGCTGCTACATCCCCACTGCTGTGGGGCAGGGAAATATATAAATGTACAATCATTTGCAATGCATCATGCAATTGCAGTGCTTCGAGCCGAATGGCAATCCTGTGCAGTGCTTTACGAAATGCATTAAGAAGTAGCACTGTGGCGTGTTGCACAGGAAGCCGGCCGTCAACACACACTCCCTAGCCTTCGCCAGAGCACCGTTGGTGATGTTATTCTTGGCAGGCAGCCAAAAAAAAAGGTGCGCACAAGAACAGTGGAGATGGAAGAATTTGACCCAACGGTCACTGAGTACAACGACCTGTTCGTTGATAGGATGTGGATGTGGATGTGTTACAGAGTGTGGAACGGTTCCTAGGATGTGGATGTGGATGTGGATGTGGATGTGGATGTGGATGTGGATGTGGATGTGGATGTGTTACAGAGTGTGGAACGGTTCCTAGGAAGTCACCGCTTCCTTTCTGAACCACCCAAGAGGCCAGCGTTAGTTGATAAGAAGAGGGTCGGTAATAGGCAATTGCCACATCCCCGTCGTGGTTGCGCAGTAATAAAATATAAATCCAAACATCTACTCTTCCATCGAAGCAAATATGCCCCTCCTGATCGCACACGATAACATGCATTGCAATATCTGAACGCAACCTTGGAGGAGCATGGGAGCGCGACACTCTGGCCATTTTCATATGTGAATGCCAGAAGCACAGACAGCGGTCCGCCACCCCAAACAGCGATGGAGCGGTTAGATGCTCACTACCCTCATAACCTTCCAAGGTCCAAAGCCCTGGACGCCTCAATCTATCTGCTACAAAACATTATGGGCGCAAAAAATGGGCGTTATTACAACCTTTCAAAAGTTTTCGCATCATTGCTTTCATACTCTCTGTGTACCATCTCTTCCATTGTGCTTAGTTATGTTTCAAAAGTCTTCGATTATCAACGATTCGCTATGTGACATAGCCTATGTCGATCTCAAAGGAGGTAGTCTCTAGTTTACCTCAACATACACGGCCTTCCAATCGGGAAGTACCAAGCTTTGGGCCACCTGCCGAGTTGACGGTCTTCCACTAATCAAGGTGTCTTTTGGCCTTCGTCGACAACATCATACAGTTTTTGCAAATGCTCATGTTCTGCGGCAATACTCCATCACTTGCACTGAAGATTTTATGTGGAATCTAGTAGTATCTTCCATTCACGCCAAACCATCAATTCATACATTCTGTATGATGCATCTCTTCTGGGGACAGCCCAGCTTGATCCACATTTATTGAAGGAAAAGGAATGATTGCCACGCCCCGCTTTAGCCCCCGGCAAGAACGCTAAATTTCATTTCAGCTCTTGTTGTGCACGAGGTGGAGCACATAACGAAGTGCACTCCACAGCTGGAGGACCCATTAATGGCTCCTCTACCATGGAGGTGGTTTCAGCGCTTGGATGTAGGGCGACAAGTCATTGGTGGAACGGCAATGTTCCGTCTGCGTGGTGCCGACCGACGAATCAATGCGGCGAACTGAGGTGGCGACGCCCATTGGAAATGGGTCATTGCATGCTGCGGTGTATGCGTTGAGAGGCTTGCGAACCTGAGCTCGCGTAGTCTAGCGGCTTAATTATGGGCAGAACACTCAATACCTCAGATTGTATATTTTGCTGCTAGACTCGCCATGACTTCACAAACAGCGAATTACGTTTTGACATGGATAGACTGATTCTTCTCATATGGTTGAAATACAACATGATCACTTGCAGCCTCCCAGACCAGTCACTCGCCTCATTCAGCGCGCCAGTGATGTTGCGGCAACAGTTGAAACTGCCCTCCAGCGACCATGGTATAGAAATGGTCGCATCGAGGCCTCCATCGACGAATGCAGGGCTAACCTACAACTGACAGTTGTGCACATCAAAAAAGGGGCAAATCTGGCGAAACAACCAAATCGCCTCAGATGATTTGTAGCAAACGACCACCCGGCCACCATCCGCGTCAAAGAATGTAGCGTGGTCCTAAGCCCCCTCGTCCATGCAGTCCATCAACACGACTTGCAGGTCTCGCCAGGCCCACCGTGGCCATCACTTCGTCAACGGCTTCCCCCACAACCCCGCTGTCCCTCACCAGTTCCCGAAGCGCCGCGTTGGCCTGCACTCCCACCTCCTCATACACCACGCCTATTTCGCCCGACGCGTTCAACCCCGCAGACGGCGCGTGCGGCCGCAGCAGCTCCTCCCATCCGTCCACCATCGGCTGGTGCATAGGCTCATGGCAACCCCAAAGCCACAGTTCTGGCACCTTGAGATTGCAGCGAAGCCATCGGCCGCGTCCGCCAGGTCCGTGACAAGTGGCAGGTCGAGGTCGTGCACCAGGGCGTTCGCCAGCTCGTGGTGCGCTGCAAAGAGGGTGTTGCCCAGCACGGAGATGGCTATTTTTCCTCGTCGAAGTTCATGTCTGGAAGGACCCTGCGGGTGGGTCCACAACGGCCTCGGAGCACTTGGCAAGGTCCTTTTACCATTCTTCCCAGCCTCCGCCATGATCTTGCAGCGCATCACCACTGTCGGCTTGCATGTGCGTAAGAAATGCGGTTTTGACTCGCCGCAATTCCTAAACACAACCGTCAAATCCTTGGGCGACGACAACGGTCTCCAACAAGCCACCTTGCTCCACCGGCCACCGAATGCTGCAGTGCCCCTTCTTCAGCTGCTTGTAGGCCACCGTTTAAGTTGCCGTCCCTCTTCTCTCGAGGGAAGACGATGAGCTCGTCGCACGCGCGACGCGGGTCGGCTAGCCTCGGGGAAGTGCGGGGCCAGGAGGCGCTCCCTGCCGCCGCCCATGCGCGCATAGTCCCCGCGACACTCCTCAGTCCGCTCCTCCGGCACTCCGGGCGTCGATCGCGAACCGGTGCCAGCGCTCCGGGTCGCCCCCCACCAACAGGCAAACGATCGCGCAGTGGCGCTGGAGGTCCAGGCCGTGGCCACCGGCGCCAGACAACAATTCCACCGACCCAAACGCATCGACCTCCCTCTCATTGCTCAAGTACCACCCCCTCGCCGCGTCGGCGATCAGCCCCTCATCGTACATCCCCGACCTGTTGGCAATCATCCGCACGGTCGCGAAGCCGTCCACCGCGTCCTCCTCCGACCCCACCACCGGCAGCTCCAGCAGCTCCACTGGGCTGTGCCCAATCTCGTGGTGCAACGTGGAAACCGCCTCCGCCAGAACGCTCCGCATCTCCTCTTCCTCGGCCCTTCCCCATCGCGACCGCGGTGCCCGGGGCGCAGTCCATGGCCAGGATGCACGCGCAGGCGAGCCACCGCCTCATCGCCATTGCCCCACCCGCCCGTTGACAGAATTCGGTGGATCGACCCGCGGGCCGGAGTCCAGGGCTCGACCTCACCGCGCCGGTGTCAATGCGCGGAAAGGGGCTGTGGTGATACCTTCTGGGACACCGATGCCCCACGGGAGTGCCCGGCGTTGACGCCCCTCCGTCGGCGGAGGGGGGGGCGGGGCATCGCCAGCCGAGAGGTCAGGGCGGCTGTTGCACGTCACAGGCGTGTTGAGGGCCAAAATAGGGCCCGTCTTGGGGTAGGTGTCGCAATAGACGCCCCCCATCATTACGCGTTGGTGAATCGGGCAGGCAGCTGCCCAGTGGGGCGCCTGGTGCTGACTGAAGCCCTTGTAATGCGCTGACACGTGAGGTGGCGCGAAGTGCGGCTGGGGTTCCCTGCGAGATCTTGCGTCGCTTTGCACAGATGCACGGCTGCGATGCGGCACTCACGCGGCGCCCAGCATGACGCAATGATGTGACGTGTGCTGTGTGCCCAGCAACCGTCCGGTAATGCAAGGCATCCAACAGGCTGGCCCGCAGGCATCACCTGCATCATTCGTTCATTTATGCGGTTTTACATAACAGGGCAAGGAGGCTTAACCCGCAGGCACGCTGAGAGGACTCAAACAGGACACCGCACCAAAAGGCTGACAAGGTCGCCATCAGCTCCGCCAAGAAACGCCACTTGATTTGCTTTTTGACCCTGGGTGGGGCCGTCATAATGGCTGCGATGGCACAATTTGTGCCTTTAAAAGGCAGTTGTGATGGCATCGGTCCGTGCCAAATGTTATCGCAGTTGGCGTCACCAGATTGTCGTTGTCTACTGGTGACGGGAATGGTTGAGATCACAAATTCATTTGAGTCGATGATGAAGATGATGATGGGGGAGAGGCTGGCGACAGGGACGACGGGGATGATGGCCGTCGCAAGGGCATGGCGGATGATGGTGAAGATGACGAGGAGGGTGGCGTCTGTAATGAGGGAGATGGAGGTGGCGGCAGCCCAAAACTCATGCGCAGGCAAACGCTGTATGAGTCCATCAGCAAAGACGTGTAATGGATCTTGCAGCACTGGTCCTTATCTCTTTTGATGGATATCTACATTTGGCGCAACGTGCTTCGAAGCCTATGAGCTCACGTGCCTGATCCGGTTAGCGCGAGTGGATCATTTAGAGGTCGTCATCAGCAGCTTTGTTACTTGCGGCCTAAGTAGTCAAATTCTTATGTGTATTTACAAGGAAAAAATGACTTTTACTTTGTCACTGGCAAATTGGCGTAAAACTCATAAAATGCAGGCTTGGTTTTTACGCCGTAAAAACTGATCGTATTTACGTTTTTACGCGTAAAAACAGTTTTTACGTTTTTACGCGTAAAAAAGCGTAAAAATACGTAAATACAACGTAAAAACTGCCCGGTGTACATAAGGACAGTACATACAGACTTACGGAGTCAGGAGAGTGGCAGCCAGACGCCCTGGAAGGGGCAGGAAACGAGTTCTTGTCAAACACCATCATCGCCCTTGCCAAGGGCGAGGTGGACACTGTGTTGCGGGTGCTGGATATGGCGGAAGACTGATCATTGTACGCAACTTTCATCACGTAATCTGGGCGTCCAAGGGAGCCGTAAAAACGTAAAAATAGCCGTAAAAATAGGGTCTTTTGCAAATTTACGTTTTTACGCGTAAAAACGTAAAAGTAAAAACGTAAACGTAAACGTAAAAACCAAGCCTGATAAAATGGGCCATGTGTACATAAAGACAGTACACACATACTCAGGGAGTCCGGGGAGTGGCAGCCAGGTACGCTGGAGTGCGCAGAAAACGGCATTTTGTTCCGCCTAGTCGTTGTCCTTGCCGAGGGCGAGGTGGACCCTTTGTTGCGGGTGCTCGAGAGGACGGAGAACTGATCATTGTATAAGATTTCACCATCTAACCTGAGTGTCCCGACATGCAGCAAAGTACGTACATCTTGCCGCAAAAATGGCAGCTTCTGTGTGTCTACGTTGTCACCCATAAGGCGCAAATGTACAGGCGTAACGCAAATAACAGGCCTGCGCAATGGTGCTCGTGAGGGGGCGCAAACCAGCCAGCACCGATCAATTTGCATCACCCCTCGAGGGGTGACACCGATCAATTTGCATCACCCCTCGGCGGGAGCTCCCGCCGTCATACCATGCAGTGTTGCATCACGTGGCGGAGCTGCACCGCGCTTTCAGCGTCGCGCATCTCTCCCACGAGAGCGCGACCATCACAAACGCACCATCCAGCCTCCGGTGTCGGCCGACGGGCCTCCACCGCCCACCGCGCCTTCCCCAAAGCTTCAACCACCACGCAAGACTCGCGCCCTCTCCCCGTGCATTTGTGATTCTTGGCCCAGCCACAGCTGCGGCAGCTGCCATCTGGCCCATCAGATTGCACGCAGTACACATGCAAATGTACGCCACCGGCCCTGAGCCCACGTGAGCGCATCGGAGCTGCAATGGCTCAAGTGCTAACGGGCGAACCCCGTGAGCACCTGTCAAGTTGACCTTTGCCGCCCGCGTTCGACGCGGGGGCCCTCGCATGGCCCCCCCGTCCAGGCCGCTGCCTGGCCGATTCTTCAGCGCGTAGTGCCTCGCACCCCGGCGCACCCCAGACGCCTGACCCCATAAAAGGGAGCAACATGGCCTGCCAGCTTACTCTCCCAACGCTGCCCGTGTCTCCCAGGGTGCCTGTCCCTCCACCGACGGAGAGGGGCCAGCACAGCGCACACCTGTGGGCCCATCGTCGTCCGAGAAGGGATTGCGCCCGGGCGCCTATTTGCACAACGAACTCGGAGCGGGCAGTGAGGCTCCACCGCGCGGATCGACCAACCGAATTTTGACAACGGGCGGGCGGGGCGATGGCGATGAGGCCTTGGCTCGCCTGCGCGTGCATCCTGGCCATGGCATGCGGCCCGGGCACCGCGGTCGCGATGAGGAAGGGCCGAAGCAGCGAGGAGGAAGAGGAGACGCGAAGCATTCTGGCGGAGGCGGTTTCCACGTTGTACCACGAGATTGGGCACGGCCTGGTGCATCTGTTGGAGCTGCCGGTGGTGGGGTCGGAGGAGGACGCGGTGGACGGCTTCGCGACCGTGAGGATGATTGCCAACAGGTCGGGGATGTACGATGAGGGGCTGATCACCGACGCGGCGAGGGGGTGGTACTTGAGCAATGAGAGAGAGGTCGATGCGTTTGGGTCGGTGCAATTGTTGTCTGGCGCCAGCGGCCACGGCCTGGACCTCCAGCGCCACTACGCGATTGTTTGCCTGTTGGTGGGGAGCGATCCGGAGCGCTGGCTCCAGTTCGCGATCGACGCCGGAATGCCGGAGAAGCGGATTGAGGAATGCCCCCGGGACTATGAGCGCATGCGCGACGGCTGGGAGCGCCTCCTGGCCCCGCACGCCCCCAACGCCAGCCGGCCCGTGTCGAGCGTGCGACAGGAGATTGACGGCGACATAACGGTGGCCTATAAGCAGCCGAAGAAGAAGGAGCACCGCCGTATTCGGCGGCTGGTGGAGGACAGCGGCTTGATGGAGACAGTTGCGGACGACGTGATGTCCCTGGTCACTTTGCCGACAGACTTGGGGGTCGTGTTTAGGAGTTGCCGCGAGCCAAACGCGTTCTTCTTGGACGTACGCAAGCCCAAAGTGGTGGTGTGCTACGAGATCCTCGCCAGAGCTCGAAAACTGGTCAGAAAGGACAATGCCAAGCGCCCCGAGGACGTTGTGGAGCCCCCGCGGATCTTTCCGAATATGACCCTCGATGAAGAAAAGACCGCCATCTTCGTGTTGGGCAACACTCTGTTTGCCGTCTATCACGAGCTGGCGACCGCCCTGGTGCACGACCTCGACCTGCCTCTCGTCACGGACCTGGCGGACGCGGCCGATGGCTTCGCTGCAATCTCCATGATACCAGAGGAGCCGGACAACTTGCACGATCGGCTGGTGTTGGCTGCTGCCAACGGCTGGTATCTGGCCGGCGAACGGTTGGAGGCCAGCGAGCTGGCGTACTGGAGCGGCGACGGTGTCGACAAGCAGCGCCACTTTGCGGTGCTTTGCCTCTTCGTGGGAAGCGACCCAGACAGTCAGTTCGATTATGTCCAGGATCTCAAGCTGCTAAAGCATGAGTTTGCGGGTTGCGATGAGCTCATGTACCAGCCGATGGTGGACGGATGGGAGGAGCTGCTGCGGCCGCACGCGCCATCCGCGACGGCGAGCGCGTCGGGCGAGATAGGCGTGGTGTATGAGGAGGTGGGAGTGCAGGCCCACGCGCCGCTTCGGGATCTGGTGAAGGGCAGCGGGGTTGTGGAGGAAGCAGCTGACAAAGTGATGGACATGGTGAGCCTGGCTAGAGACCTGGAAGTCGTGTTCATGGATTGCAAGGACGACGGGTCGGCAGACAGTGGAATGTTCTTCGACGAGGACGGTGGCCGAGCGGTCATCTGTTACAGTTTTCTGGCTCGGTTGGAAGGGATGGGGAAGGATGCTGTGGCACGACAGATTATATGAGCCCTGATGTCTGTTTTGATCGATTTCTAGACTTGACTGCATGTGCACAGATGCCCCCAGCCTCATCCGCTTGCATGCATTCATGGATCTCTCCTGCAACAGCCACCCAATGGGGTGAGCGAAATCACCAGTGATCGGGAAGCCCCACCATGATTGTCAAAAATGACCTGGGGGCCTCACTTGGTCCTTTTGATTGGTGTTTCTGTAGTGAATCCGATATCCCACTCAGAATATGGTAGAACGACTGTGAGCGAAAAAACACAGCAACCCTTTCACAGCTCCTTAACCAGTTATGGATGCTTCCATGCCGCTTACTGCTCCTTTCGCTCCCTGCCACTCACTGGGGCCCGATTACCAATCAATCCGCTCCCTACCATCATCTGGGCTGCTAATTTATGATTATTGTATGAACGGTAGTATGGACAACTAAATAGCGGACGGCTGGGCCGACCCCTAATAGTCAACCCCCCTGGTATAGTGCCACTTAGCTCTGTGGCCATCCGCACCCAGTTCCAATTCCTCGACCGACGCCCCAAAGAGCGTTGCCTCCCACTCCTTCTCCTTGGAGGGGAAGGCATGCCGGCGGTGCCCGCAGGTTTTCCCCAAGTGACCTTCCCCTAAGTGACCTTCCCCTCCGCGTTGCAAGTCTGGTGCATCCCCTTTGCGGGGCACGCTATCCGACCCAGCGCCCCCCTCTGCGGGGTGCACGGCCTCCAATCCTGCGGGCGCATCCACCTCACAGCCCTGATCTTGGTCAAGAGAGCAGTGCAGAACACGGCGAGAATTGCAGCGCGGTTGGCCGCCCTTCGCCTCAGGAACCCACGTGATGGCTTGCATGGAGATTCAGGAATCGCCATCCATTCCCACTCGGCAGTCCACAACGTGGGTCTCCTGCCATCCCCGCGGATCCGCCACTATTGCCAAAACGGCGAGCCGCTCCACCGGTCCCTGCACATCTGAGTCCATGCCAAAGTCCAGCTGAGATCGAGGGGTGTTGTATAGCACATTAGCAGCTGCACAAAATGCAGAAAGAAGGTGGTGTCACACATAACTATTTTGGAGTATAAACAGCCCTTTTTAAGGATCTGACAAGAGTAGCTAGCCCTCCCCATTCAGAATACAATGGACGGGCTATTGATCCTTTCACAGGACCATGCGCAATCCAGTGCAGTTGCGTTTTCAAAACAATCATCAGTCTCTCATATATTCTCCTTCTTCCACTAGTTGAAACCATTTTTTATAGAAACTAAACATTTTTGCCACAAATTAGCATGGCTTGCACAACAAAACGTACAATCAGCACACAGGGTGCGGGGAGTCAATCTATTTCTGAGTCTCATCCCCTCACCCTAATCGTGCGCTGAGCTTGTCATGACCATTTTGGCCCATGACTTTTAGCGCATGCAAGATCGTTAGTGAGAGAGCTAGGAATAGCCTTGCATAGCGCAAGGACCGGCACCGTGCCTGGTCGCTAAAATCCCACAGAGTTAGCGCACCTGCCATGTCAGACCTGTGTGTGTGAGTACATTTCAGGACCTCCGCTTGAAGTAACCTTACACACCACATGAAATCCCATTTTTTCATGTGAACTACTGGACTATATGCCTTTCCTCGTCAGGTCCGGCAGCCCAGATGGCTTTTCTCCGAACAGGGATGGGCCAGCTAGGCTCACCCCAATTCACCCACACAACCTGGTCTGTTGAGTTCCAGAGACTCGCAGAACCATGTTTGAATTCAGTCAGTCCGGGGAACTGGCTGGCGACACAGATCTGCTGAGCACACAAGGTGGCATTTCATGACCAGCCCTTCTCTCCTAGGCTTTCCACCTCCTTTGCGTTCACTCCTAAGATCTGCAGCAGTGTGACCGTAATCCATATTGGGAGTGCTTTCTCTTTATTTTATCGTAGTTTGTTTGTTTTCCAAATTCCGCAATGGTGGCGTACTCAAGCCATCCCATGCAGTGCATGCAGCGTATATGGCAGATACCCATCGTACGCCATTTACACTTGTCATCCACCCAGTGAAAACGGTGACGATTATGTGGCGCCACGAACACTAGTGAAAATCAGGCCAAATCACAAGGTTGTGGAACTTGCGCACCGTGTAAACCGTGTCAAATCGTGTAAGAATCTTGTTAAACTGTGCACTTATCGTGTATTTGTCATATAAAAATGCGACCACACCATGTAGCAACGATTGGGTGAGTGCACATGATATTTATACGTTTTGAAGGGGGTTTGCGGGTTTGTGTGTGGCAGATTAGAGCATCTCTATCGGTCAGTGTTATTACACCGGCGGAGCTATCCAGGAACTGTCCTCATTGGCTGCCGTGCCACCTTAATAAGGCGGCATTTGCCGAATAGCATCACGGCAGCACTACAATGCTCTGCGCGAATAGCACTGGGGTTATTTCGAGGTACTTTTTGGCATCGAATGGTGCTATTCGGGCCCAGAATAGCACCGCTCCACCCCAAATAGCATCGGCGGTCCTATTGTGTTGCTATTGCTCCGCAACCATTAATGATGATTTTTTGACGTGTGGTGCTATTCGAATAGCCGATTACCACCGCCGGGACAATGGCACCCACCGATAAAGATGCTCTTACGTGGTCCCCTTGCTGTCGAGCTCGTGGCCACGGTCACAGCAACAGTCCGGAATCCCATAGGCTCTGTGAGCTCCATTGATGAAGGCCTCTTGTAACCGGCTCCTACCAGTTAATGCACTGCAATGGCAGATTGTCGGTATAGGTTAGGAGCCTCAGTGCCGTCTGCATGCCGACGTTTTTAAGACCTCACACATTCCCTCACGCTCACTCGCTCCCCTGTGTTCATTCCACCTACCCTTCGCCTTGGGATACTTCTTGCTCCCGTTGCACAGCTTCCCATGATGCATCGCCGCCTACCACCACGTTGGCTGCCTCCTGTCCCCTGCAGGCGTCATATTCCTAAAACTGGCCAGCATACCGTCAGCACGTTCAACCCTTGTATTTTGGTGCCGCTCCCCCTGCGCACCCGGAGCACACCCCAGAGTACACCCCAGGTACAGGTGGATTCAGACAGATACTGGAAAAACCGGTCATGCAAACAGCGATAGACGGTTGGTGCATGCACCATTGTCCCTGATGCACCTATTGTTCCCCAACATGCAAGGGAACAGCGGTGATTAGAATTTGGCAGAAAGGAGGTGAGGACCAAGCCAGAACACATGGCGCCGCCGAGGTTAAATTTTTTGGACATTTCTGGCGTTGAACGGCACCAGCGTTCATGTTCTGACGATTCCGATTGTCAGAAGACCATTGCCGCGTCAAGGAGCACCACGAGGAGAGTGACCTAAGGCTGCAGCCTCGCCATGTGACGCCTTTATGGAATTCATATCCGGAATTGACAGGTATCGGACTAACTCCACGATTGACGTTCAGCCGAGGGCAGTAGACACTTTAGCAGAAAAAGGGACCAAATGACACTTTTTTCAGACACGTATATACGCATTTCTTCAGGTTTTGCATGCTGAATACACGTAAACAACCCAAACCCGTAAAGTTTGTGCACGTTTGAACACGTGTTGTTTGGCCCTTTTCCCCAGTGAGATCAGCGGAGGAAAAACCGGGGAGCCTAGTTGGAGGGCATGGTCCGGCGATGCTGAATCTGAGAAGCTCTTTCGACCAGGGGAATGACGTCAGCGATGATCTGAGTAATGGGCAGGACGATGAAGTTTCCAGCACAGCGTTTGATGGTTTTGCTTGTTTGAAACTGTAAAAATACCGGGGTGGGGCCCCTTCGAGGATCCTCGAGCTCAGCTCCGGAGCTGACCGGGGAATTGGGCATGGAGGCAGTTTCTGTGAGCACACAGGAGAATGGGCAAGGAGCATTTCAGGAGCTGATCGTCAGCAATGACAACAGTGATTTGGGCCTGTAGTTCTCTGCTCAGTTCCCACAAATTGTACTTTTCCCAATTTGACCACAGAAGTTGCATTTTCATTTCCAGCTCTGTGTCAAATTTAACTTGCACTGGATTGCTCTCAGAAGATTGAGATATGTACCAGAAAGGAATTGACAACTCACCGCGAAACAAGAGAGTTTGATAGATTCAACTGGAAAGGATGGGGCCGTACAGTTATCGCGACCGAGTCTTGCCGGTGACGGCGTCCGCTGCGCTGTTCCGTCGATTGACAGATGCGCTCCAAGGGCCGGAAGGGGATGCCCGAACTTCGCGATCTCCATTGCCGCAGAGATGCGTCCTAAACAGCCTGCGTTTCCACGCCGGTTGCGTCGACAGGCTGGAAGGTATTTGACACCCCGCACGGCACGGATAGAGGCTGCTGAATGACGTCACTATCGTCCGCACCGTAACGTCACGGCCACTGTACAGCATGCCCTGTGCTCGAACATTCCTGAGCCCTCTTTCAAAATGGAATTACTTTGTCTTTTCAATACAAATCGTTGCCAAACTCGTTTGCTCAAGAAAGAGGCGGGTGGGGTCCATGCTTGACTTCATGCACATGATCCCAGAGGCGTCGGGCCGTGGTTGCTCTGTACTCCACAACTCGGCGTCCGTGCGCCGTTCATGCCGGCCTGTTGTTTGCCGCTGCTGAAGTCATGCCGGCGATTTATGTATACAATACGTGTTGGAGTGTGTGGACAAATGATGCACACGCCTTTGCCACTTAGTAATAACAACGCCCCAGTAAGTGTGTGTAAGTGTGCTGTTTGTTTCCCAAGGCTAGCTGCCGTTGACGCCTTGGCCATGTTCATGGCGACATTTTTCATCAACGGAACAGCCAGCCCACGTATTTGCAGCTTCATGCTGCATCAATACGGAGGGCGTCCTTGAAGCGCAGACACTGCTGTTGGTTTTCAAACCCTTCCGAAAAGTAACATAACTCTTGGCCTTTTTTACGGAGACAGCAACAAAATAGATAACGCTCTTTCAACAAACTCTGTGCGGACCCACGTGAAAACAGGAAAAAAAACAACGCTCTGAAGAACACATGCAGAGCAGAAAACGTAGCGGTAAAGTTTTTCATGCGGAAGCGCTGAATGTACTACAGTATATTGGTGCCGAGACCTGTGATGCAGGAACCGAGACCAAGAGCGAAATGGGAGCGGGGACCGGAACAGGGATGGCCGCTCGACCCGGCACTGGTGTAAGGAGCCACCTGGTGGCAGAACCGAAAGCCAAGACGAAGAAAGCGCAGCCACGCAGTGATGACGAACTCACTGGGTCGGAAATACAATCAGCTTTTTGACTTTGGGCGAGAATGGGGGTGGCTTCGGGCGTCCCTGATGCGGACAGAGTGGGAGACAGCATGAACACCCTTTCATGACAAATTGGTAGAAGCAAGTACTTCTTCTCAAGTACTGTGACTTATACCGCTTTTCCCACAAAAATGGCTGATGGGCGATCGGGGAGCGTGGTTGTGCGTACAGGACAGGAAAGTGGGGATGCGCATTTGCCACTCGGAAGTTGTGCTCGCAAGATGGGCGGTACCGATCTTGGCACCGGTGCCAGTGTGGCAAATAGTAATAATACGGGTTAATAATATAATAATTTTAAATACAAATAGTAATTAGTTAATTAATACAAATAGTACGGGTTTAGTATTGATGGGCCGCGTGTTTGGCAGTGCTGATGGTGTCATTATTTCCAACGAAGTCAATAATTGGGTCGGTGTCCCCGCCCCAAAAAGAATCCCTCGGCAGGAAATTTTAAGCAAGTTTTCCATCGCTGCAGGTCAGCAGCACACAAAGTGCACAGTGCTGTTGAGCTGCATCCCATGGGGCATCGTTCACTTTGTGTGCTGTTGAAGTACTGCGCCCAATAGTTTGTGAAGATTGTGTCACTCGTCGATGGAGCCCACCGACGAATGGGGCCATTTTTGGCGACCTGTTTGGTCAGCATGAACTCGCTTTTGGGAAAAGCCGAATTTGGTTTTTGGAATGCCGTATTGGCATAGCTACCATTTGGCCCTAATGCTATCATGGAATGCATCCTGTACCTAAATAGAGACATCAACGAGCACGCCATGGCCTTCACCAAATAGCCCGCAGGGCATTGTCTCTTCCAAGGCAGTGCAGACAATGTGGGCGGAAAAAAGTGGAGATGGACGGATTGGATCCGACGATCAGGTTGGGCTCTTTCATCGAGTTGAGTATGATTTGCTACACCTCCACCAAAGCATGGTGGATAGAAATATAAATATACAATCACCTGCAATGCATCTCACGCATTCAATGTTATTGCGGTACTTCGAGCCGAATGGCAATCCTGTGCAGTACTTTACGAAATGCATCAACAAGTAGCACTGTGGCGTGTTGCACAGGAAGCCGGCCGTCAACACGTGTTTCCCAGCCTTCGCCGGTGCACCGTTGGTGATGTGATTCTTGACAAGCCGCCAAAAAAAGGTGCATACAGGAATAAGTGAAGATGGAAGGACTAGATCCGATCACATCGGTCAACGAAAGCTGTCGTTGGGTGATTGCCACATCCCATACAAGTTAAATGCAATATTTTTAACAAAATCGAAAAATCGGCTCTTTCAAATGTACCATTCCTGACCGCACACGATAACATGCATTGCAATAACTGAACGCAACCTGTGGGAACATGGGCACGCGACACTCTGACCATTCTCTTATGTGAATGCCAGAAGCACACACCGCGGTCCGCCAACCCAAACGGCGATGGAGCGGTTAGATGCTCACTACCCTCATCACCTTCCAAGGTCCAAAGCCCTGAACGCCTCAATCTACCTGCTACAAAACATTATGTTGCGAGCGCTGCGCAGTGCTCTGGAACAAAACAGGCCTGGGGTGGAATTCGTTACAAAACGCTCTTGTACTGCCGTGTTGGAGTTGGCCATTGGGGCAGCCGACAAATGCAACGCACTGAATCAAGCGAAGCCGTGAAGAAGCGACCTGTGCAAACGAGCGAGCGCTTGAAGAAAAGCGTGGGCAACTTCGGTTGCCGAGTTAGCCCGCTGAATCCTACATGGCCATGCTGGGCCTGCCACAAGTAAACAATCGGCGGTAAAATATGAACAAGAAATGAATAAAAATGAATAAGAATGAATAAAATGAATAAAATGAATAAAAATTGCACGATTTCGAACCGTGGCAAATCGTGCAAAACCGTGTCAAAACGTTTAAGTCATGCGCGCCCACTCAACCGTCACTACACGGTTTGGTCCCATGTTTATACGATACATACACGATTTGACACGATTTTTGCACGATTTTCAATCGTGTTACACAGTACGTGATTTTTAGAACCGTGCATTTTGGCCCGTTGTTTACCAGTGTGCATGTGGTGTGTGACCAAGGCTGCTGCAGGGGACCTTGAGCGAGAGCAGGCGTGGCGTGGCCACTTGGGTCGGCTGGATCGGCACACGGATGGACCCAATATGCTCCCCCACAATGACCAAGGGGCCGTTTTGGGGACTAGCTCCCCAGTGAGTTGAATTGCACCAATGCATACCACAACGTACTAAATACAATGATATGGCAGCACACCACTACAACCGTGTACACAGATTAAACATTAGTGATGCAGAATCCAGCAGCCAACACACGTTCACACCCGTTCAATACCCTCTCGAGCATGTGAGCACAGAGCACAGGTACTAGGTTCAGTGTACTGAGTAGGTACACAGCAGCAGTGCCGCCACACAAGTGAGCCAGTCAGGATTCGTGGAGCAGCTTGTGACCACACTTGCTGTAAGCTGCACAGTTCATTGCACATAATGCCCTTCCATTCACCAACAGCGATGAATGCAACCGAAAAGGATTGCAGTCTCACGTCCTTCGACCAGTCAGACCGCCATCCCAAACCCCTCCTCATCTGGACTCCAGGAAGCTTCCCAATTCTGATCACCTTCCCGTCAACCCAGTCATTTTGCACACCCACATGCACCCTACCTTCCCAACTCACTCAGGGGCACTGACACTCATCCTCCCTTCGGGTTCCTTCATTCCATCACCTCCTTCACACACCCATTGATGCAGTCCCTCCAACGACATCAAAACGTTGGTAACTTGGGGCACCTCCATAACCACACACTGGTATGCCGTCATCCACCCCATCTCTTCAACACAACCCCCATTTCTTCGCAAATGCCTTCCAGAAACATCTAGACGCATAAAGAAGTCCAGAAGTTTCCCTCGCTGGTGTCCTCAGACCCTTCCAGAAGCCCTCATACCTTCCAAATGATCGCAGAACTGCATGCAAACAGCATGGGTGCGCGGGGCCATTCGGCGCGGCCTTGCCTCAACGCCGCCCAGCGTTCTGGTGCCGGCGGATGATCGACATGATGAAGGCGGGCACATTCTGCACGGTGGCCAGGTTCTGCGCGGAGTTCAGGTCGTCCAGGACGCTGAGGATCTCGTAGTCAGACAGGCGCTTCAGCGCCTCGGCCACGCCCTGGTACAAGTCGGTCGATGAATTAGCAAGTCATTCAATCAGTGAGCGGGTCAGTGAAACATTCATTCATTCAAGAGTGTTGTGTATCCAAGGCAGGGAGGTAGCCATCAGCTCCCTCTTTTGCTCGGGAAAAGCAGTGTCCATGATTCATCCGCTGAAATCCAAGGGATTGCACAAATGAAATACAGAATCTACCGATTACTGGTATGCTAAAAGTGAATCAGCGTCTAAGTGGGTCTGTCGCCTGACTGCTCAATCAGCCACCAAGCTTTTAATTGTGAAAGCAGCAACATGAAACTCGTGGCACTTGGTCACAGTCATCTTGTACCATTCCAGACATCGACCTCAATCTGCCTATCTGACCCTGAGCTTGAGGGACACTGTCTGTTCCACTGCTGTTCCTGCCCCTCAGAATCTCAAGGACGCTCACTAATTGGACCTTGTACTGCGAATCTACTATAGCTTGTGTCCAGCACTGACCATTCTGACATTGGTGCTTCCAATGGGTGATTGTCAACCATGGACACTTGGACTCAGGAACTGTCGCATGGCTCTGTTGAATATGGTTGGGAACCACTGCAGAACCTTGAAATTTCTTGATTCATCCAAACAATGATGCAACAGCTACTTCCTTGCTTTCGCAGCAACACAGTTCAGATAGCTTCTTGTGTGCCTGTGAAAATTGTGTGTCTCTGTATGGGAATCCAAAAGCAAACCCTCACACCCCAACCCCACCCCACCCCACCCCACCCCACCCAGCAACACAGGAGTGCAGATAACTTCCTGTGTGCCTCTGAAAATGGCGTGTCTCTGTATCGTAATCCAAAAGCAAACCCTTCCCCCCCCCCAAGCCCCACCCCAAACCCACCCCAAACCCACCCCAAACCCACCCCAAACCCACCCCACAACCCTCACCGATGCACATACGCAAGCCATCATTGCCTCCGCACACACAAGGGTTTTGCTTGCCAAACGTTTTTACAATCACAACAAACAGATTTCACATACACTTGCCCAAATTCCTGTGAGATGTGTGCCGTTTTCAACGCCCTCAGCGATTTCTGCAACATCAGTGCGGTAAAGAGGCAAACGTTCTTCCAGCTCAACAGCGGGCCATGACAGCTTTTCCTCCTGTCCAAAATGACCATCCTCAAGAATACAGCCTGGGCCACACCAGTTGCCATACATCCAAACACTACCACAACAATGCGGGGCTCCATCATGCTCTTTCCGTTACAATTCCAGATCACCACTACTTGTGTATATTTGCACACAATCTTTGGACTAAATGTGTTCATTTGTGCCGCACGATCTATGTCTGTTCACATCACCTGCGCTCACAATCCACACATCCCCATGCCTTATCACCGCTGCTTGTTTACGTTAGGGTTATGTTTCGACTATTTGACTATTTGTGTTTGCTTTGTGTTCGTGCCCCACAATCTGCATCTACTCAGATCGCCTGTGCTCACAATCGTTCTTACCTGGTCGAAGTCCGTCTGCTTAATGTAGCTTTGGTGTGTGTACACCACGTCGTCGATCTTCTGGCGGATGTCAGGGCTGAGGGACGACAGGTCGCCGGCCACGCCTCGGGGCGACTGCCGAACGACGCGGGTCTGCCCCGTTGGCGGGTAGGCACCAGGGCCGGCGGCGGCCGCTGAGCGAGGGCCCTGAGGCAGGAACTTGCGGGCAACAGACTGCAAGGGATGGGGGCATGAGGGCGCAGTTAAAGTACAGACACACCAAAGGTGCAGAAAAAGTGAGCAGGTAGAGTGCATGTGTGCAGCTGCAAAACAGCCAAATGGAGAAGGACCAGAAGCTGAATGTTTGCTAATGTTTGGACAAAAGCAATGAGAGCTATGGCATGAGGTGCAACTGGGAATGCCACATGAATTGCATGCAGGGCGACAGGCTCTCGCCACTACGACTGGAGTAATGACAGCAACTGCAAACAAGCTGGAGCACCTTCCGCAAAACTCCAATGGCTTTGTGTGCTTTTTTTGGAACTCGAATGTACTACATGCTGATCTAAGCAAGGAGCTCCCCTGCAAATCGTAAAGCACAACGGGATCCTTTTCCAGCAGGGGCCGACGTAGGGTCCCAAACAATGAGATAGAAAGAAAGTATCGGTGTTCGCTTAGCATTCGGTATCCATGCAGGGAGTCCTAATCAGAGGGAAAATGTCAGCAGGTTTTGTGTGCTTCAGCTTGACTTAAGCACTGTTCAGCAGTCTGGACTCCACATGGCAATGCCTTAAAAGAGGCTGTCACTGAGACTAGTTGGGTCTTGTGAGTTGATGTTCAAAAATGTGTTCCAGAGATGGCCCATGCATTTCCATGTTGCTACTCCATGGTTAGCCAAGAAACATTGTCATTATCAACAACATTCCAGGATTGTGGTTTTGATGCCAAAACGCCACTTTCAAATGTGAAGCGACATCACAAAATCCACCAGAGCATTCGAAGATGACCAATCGTCAGAAGCAAATAGCCACACAGAACTCATGCAGCAAGAACACAATGTGTTGCAATAGAAGGCACATTCTGCAATACATGTATGGAACATACTCAGTGCTTGGATCAAAAGAATGAAAAGAGCACAATGCCCCAGCTTCTATCTGACAATGTGAACTTCGTTTCTTCCCATGTATTCCTTTGCCTATCCATCTGCACTTGATGCAGGCAGGCCGCACGAATGACAATCCCAGGAACCCAATGGTGGAACATTCCAGCAGCAAGCGATGTGGATGCCAAAAAGGATCGCTTGCTGCACGGCAGCCACATGGCACTGTTTTGTATTGCCTCCAACAAACCAAGCCAGACTGCAAACAGGCCAAGCTGGCCAGACACCTCTTCTTTTTCTTACAATTGTGTCGGTGACACCAGACTCTTCAGGGAAAACAAGGCACTAGCATCTTTCTGTGCTGATGACCACTTCCCAGTGCACAATGCATTCAAGACCTTGACAGGGAGGTTGTGGGTGTTTCATAGCTCAGCATCGTGCGGTCTTTGTAACCCAGTGGAAATAATGATGCAGCCTGAGACCCTAAACTCAGTTGGTAGGCATGTCCTGACAACTGGTGGTTTGTTGTGTTGCCCGCAATGGACTCTTTCATCACATGTTTTTCTTGACGCACAACTGCTCATTGTCCAATCAGTGCTACGCGGTTTCTGCTGGCAGGCAGGCTCCATAGCACTCAGGGTCGCCTAAACCCCGAATCAAAGCACCAAGGATACTAATACTTTCAGCAAGGAGACTGCAGCGACAGCGTGAATTGCCTTTACAAAATTGCGAAGTACGTCAACAGACAATACCCCACCCCACCCAAACTGAAACAAACATTCACATAATGTCTTCCTCACCATGAAGAAGGCGTTGACATTCCTCAAGTTGTTGGGGCCCTGCAGCTTGTTGGCCACGTCCTCGATCACGGCCAGCGCCTCGGGCGCCTTCAGCTGCGCAAGGGCATCCCAGGCGCCATCGTCCAGGACAGACACCAGCCGCACGCCCTCGTCCCACAGCGTCTGCAGCTTGAGGGAGGGCGCTGGGTGCACGTAGGTGGCGTGGGGGGACAGCTTGTGGAACTCGTCCACGCGGACGCCCATCTGCAGCTGCTCCATGCCGTAGTTGTGCCTGTCAGCGAAGAAGGTTCTGGAACACTCAGGGAGCCAATGATGTCATGATGCAAATAATGTAGCATATGCATGCCTGAAAGTTGATCATTTGCCAAATATCTATTGCCCATATCCTTTGCATCTGTCCATCTACTGCCCAATAATTATCCATCATCAATCAATTGTCTGGTTGAAACAATTCTGTACTGCTGTGGATTGCCGCTGGAACGGACATCAGCATGTGTTGGATGCACCGATGCTTAGCTTGTAGGGCTGGCTGCTGTCCACTGACACAAGAGTTGTTTGGTGGCCAGAGACAAATTGAAATAAAATTAAAAACAGTACTCAACAAATAGGTACATGAGGATGCCCACATGGTTGTAGTCACCCTGAAGGGGCAATGACAGCTGTCGGCCATGTTTTGTCCAGCGGAGACAAGGAATGGCAAGCATGAACACATGCAAGGGGCAACTGACAGAAGCCATCGAAGTGTACATACAAAATTGACACAAAGTGCTGGACAGAGTGCTGTGAAGCAGGGGAGGTGGACCCAGAAATTGATTTTGTGTATGTTGCACAAATTGAAATTTGCTGTGAGAAGGCAGCAAGGCACTCTGCATTCCCCTCAACTCTGCACACAATAGCAATATCACCGGATGATCACACAGAAGATGAGATGCATATAGGTGGGGATCCAACTTGCTTCGAAACAAATATCTCAGAAAGTGCATGAAGACGATGCTGGTCTTCCCAATCGATCAACGATTCAATTGTGAAGAAAGGCTGATCTGCTGGACTCCATCTGCACAAAGTGCCATACCACTCCCCTTGGACAGTCCATGCAAGATAGAAGGGGGAAATGAATTTGCCAGCTACCTTGAGCAGTGCTGAATCGACAGCTAGTTACTGACATAAGGGTTTACTTGTCCAATATGAACAAATTTTGAGAGATGGCCAAATTTGTGATTTATGGTGTTGTGCACATTGACCTGATTTTCTACATTATGTCGCATTTTTGCCCAAACAACAGATTGTTGCCCTGGCAAACACCCCGAGCTACAGTGGGCATCATATTCACTGGTCAACGATCGTCCTTGTGTGAACCTTCCTGACGACCCACTCTCTCTAACCTGGCCTGGTGGGTATATTTGCATCACGGTTCACAATGCCAAAAAGCATCGTCGCGTGAAACAGGCCACTGCTCAGTACAGCCTGACGTTATGGTAAGGCATTATTTCCCACTGCTCAAGCAGGCATGAAATCACAGAAGAAGTGAATTGTTTTCAACAGCCCAAAAGGGCCCAAGCATGCTGTAGGCTGGCCACATTTTCCAACAGCCAAAAAGGGGTGCCATCCCTCCACAAGCAAGGATTTTGGCAGCCTGTCAAGGGGCACCCTGCCTGTCGCTCTCGGGGGCTCCCATGTACTGTCCCGGCATCCCCGGCATCGGCGCCAGCCCCGGCGTCATGACCACCTGCGGGTCCATCGGGTTGAAGGGCATGGTGCTGGGCATCTGTCCCGGCATGGCCATGGGGTACTGCGGCACCTGGCCAGGCATCTGAAACTGCCCCTGCACAGAGTCCACCATCCCCATCCTGTTCATCCCCACAGGCGGCGGCATCTGTGCGGGGGGGGCCATCATGTGCGGCATACCCCCCTGGGGTGGTGCTCCGGCACCCCCACGGTCGAAATCGCTCTCCAGCCGCCGCAGGATCGACACAAACAGTGCAGAGAAGTTGCGAACGTCCGACAGGTCCCTGCGTGAGAACTCGTTGAGGGCCTCAAGCGCCATGGGCACCGGCAGCCGCGCCAGCTGCGACAGGCACTGCCTGTCCAGGTCTGACGGCCTGCACACCCCTTCTTCAAACATCATCTGCAGCCGGGCAGACACCTCAACCGGCAGATTTGGGCCTGCACCATTTTGGCCCGTGGGAGATCTGCGTGGCCAGTCTGGGTCTGCCTTCTTGATGCGCTGCATGACGCCGATGAGGTAGGCGCTCTTCTTGCGCACCTTGGACAGGTCGCACTTGCAGAACTGGTCCAGGGCCTCCAGCGCCTGCTCGGAGTCGAACTCGGACAGCTTGGCCAGGGCGCGGTCGTCGATCTCAGCTTCCTCCACCTGTGAACGTGGAAATCCGATCTGCTCGAAACGCCAAGATCTGCGAGTGCAACAGCTTGGCAACAGACTCGTGTGCAGCATGTTGGCAGCAGACTGGCGTGTAACGGATTGGCATCCGTCCAAGACACGGCAAAACGCGGCCCAGCCATTCAGTTGGGACAAAGCCCGCGCGCTGCCAGCGGCGCAGGTTCAGTCATCCATGCCCTCCGGCCGGGTAGCTGCGACACAATCGCGGCCGACAAAAACTTGCCAAAGATCCCGACCCTAAGAGGGCGCGCCCAGTTCACCCCAGCACGAACGACAATCTCGAAACGACCACCCGGTCCCAAACTCTAAAAACAAACAACAACAAAGACTCAAAACAAGTTGACAAGGATCTGCCCGGTCCGCAAATTCGGGCCTCGTCGGTGCTCCTCGCCATGTATCGACTCCGGCCGCCGGAGGGCCCGTCCCGTTCGGCCCCGCCGTCCCCGCGCTGCGATTTCGGCGCCGCAGCCGCGCACGGCGCGCGCGGCTCCCTGCCTGCCGGTGCCGATCCTCCTTCCTCCCAGCGAGATTACCTTCACCGCCGGCAGCCGCCCGGACGCCCCTGGCCTCCAGCCGGCGCGTCACGCCCCCGCCTCCGGCTCTGTCCATCTCAGATCGGATTCATCCTAACTGCCGCAAGTCCAGAGCCCCTGGCCATGCCAAGCCCTCGCCCACTCCCCCCTGCCCCCCCCCGGGTCACCAATTTGGTGAAAGGGGGTTCCCTTGTTCAGGTTTCGACAAGGACCCTATCACTGGCACTGGAGCCACCCAGTAGGGTCTCCCTGTCCCAATTCTTTCCCAGCCGCCGTGCATTTCTTTCTTCTCCGCGGGCAAGGTCGATCTTCACCTGGACCGTTGCCCTACCCCACCCCTCCCCACGATCGCCTGCGGCCGTCGCGCATCTATCCTCCCCAAGGAGGGCCCGAGATGGCGAGCGTTCGGGCCAAGCGAGACAAGGCGTTGGAAGCACTGTCGGCCTCGGTCAACACTCACCAATCCTTCGTCGAACATCGCGCGCAACTTTACGCGAACCGCCGCGTCAAGCGCTTCCAAACCGTCTGCATCGCCACAGGACAACAGCCAGCCGGTTGGGCTCCGCCACACCTGTGCCTCAATCGACTCAGCCCCTTGATGCCGCTGAAGGGTTAAGAAATGGACGACCAGGAGCGCCAAAGGCAAGGCCGCCAGCCCAAGCCCAAGCCCACCAGTGGGGTTGGACCAGCACGGGCGGAGGCACAGACACTCCCCAGTGCCAGCGAACCCACGAGCAACAAGCAACAACAAGTCGCGGATCGCGGCGAGAGGACACAGAATTCAAGGCGGACAAAATTATGGGAGGGCAGCAGGGGGCCGCTCAAGAAGCGCCGGAGCGAGAGAGCGCCTGGGCAGCCGCGGAAAAGGAAAATCGGAGCGGCAGGAGAAAATTCCGAGCGGCAGAAAACAGAGAATCTGGGCGGGGCGAGGACGAACCGATCCGCGCATTCTTCGTGGAGCGCTGCGACGCTTCGTCGGGCTCTTCGCTCGCCGCCGTCAGCCCGGCGTCGTCCGCGGTGCGCTTCGCGGTCGCGTGCTGGGCCATAGGTGGGGCGGGGCGCCGATCGCGGAGCCGATCCGCGCGACTCGATTCGCTCCCTGGCGACGGCGGCGCGGGCGGCGGGCGGCGCGCGGTGGCTGCTCGCGCGGGGGAGAGGAGGGCTGGGCGGAGAAGAGAGGGGGAGCTGAGCGGTGGCTGTGGCTTTGGCGTGGCATCAACGGGAGGATAACAGGGGCCTGTGGCGTGGGGCGGAGCAGATGCCTTTTTTTTTTCGGGGATGCTGCGGATTAGTTTTTGTCCTTTTGTGCCTCTTGCCTCCTTTCGGTTTTCCTGAAGGCGAGTTTTTACGGATGCGCTGTGAGGGAGGCTTCAGTCCTTTCGCGTTTCATCGCAGGTGTGCTTCTTCCATTCCATTTCCTTCTGGCCAGCCAAGCTGACTTGATCGAATGTTGTGTGGCAATGTTTCGGGCACTGCCCAACACATTGAGGAGAGGCGATCAAGTGCAACTAATAACGTTGGACTTATAGGCGGCCTACGACACTGATTGACACGCAGGTTTATTGTGCAAACTAGAGACAATAGGAATTGACGATTATCTAGTGGGTTGGGTCCAGTCTTTCTTGAGTGAAAGGGTCGCATGTATTGAAGTGGGGGATCATATAAAGGAGCTTCGTACACATTGTGTATTACATAGTGTGGTGTCCCTCAGGGATCACCACTCTCGTCCACGCTGTTTTTAGTTTACATAAACGATTTACTATGCAGCCTCAACACTTTGAGACACCTTGGTGCTCAGGTATTCACTGACGACTTGGCTCTATGGAGATATGGCGCTTTGCACTCTGGAACAATTCACCCCACTTTGAGGCATGCCTTGTGGAGAGCGGAAAAATGGTCTAACATGTGGCGCATAGTATTCAACCCCAAGAAATGCGAGTGCATGACTTTTAGTGTAAAAAACATTGTGGTAGATAGCAATTCGTTGCCTTTTTGTATGGGGTGAAGCTGCCTTACACCATGAACTCCGGTATCTTGGGATTTGGTTTGATGCGCACATGACATGGAATCGCTATGTTCGCGAGGTTGTGACTGAAACACGGGCAAAACTTTGGGCATTGGCAAAAGGCATTGGGGTGGCATGGGGTTTGCACCCACGGCTATTTCTATGATTGATGCAGGGAGTTGTCCTCCCATCTTTGTTTTATGGGGCTCCCATTTAGGCAACAGTTTTGGGCGTGGAGTGTTGTTTGGACGAAATTGATAGAACTTTGGCACACGCATCTAGATTGGCTTTCAGTTTTGAGTGGTTCACGTTCACTGAAGCATCTCTTGCACTGGCTGGCATCTGTGACGTGGCTGCTTGGGGGTTAGGCTTATTTGACATTTCTGGAGTGGAAATTACGTAATCTTGTAAATCGACCTTTTGGGGACGTTATTAAGAGCTTCCTGGTTCCAATGCGCTTTTAAACGCCCAAATCCGTTAAGAATTGACGAAGATATGGCCTCCTGAAGTTGTAGTACTTAGGGCCAGGGGGTCGGGTGTTAGACGCTTGGAATTAGAGGACAATGGGTCGATCGTAGGTGAACGGTGGATGGTGACTGAGTGCCTGGACGCGCACATGAGTTGTCTTGTCTTGATGTGACAGCGATGGACCCGTGATCGGGCATCGCGCATGCGATATGTGCGCGCGCATGCTGTGAATCCGTGTAACCGTTCTGGCCCACTCTCTGGCCTCCCGCGAGCCAGCGAACCACCGCATCGCTGCGCCGCCACCTCTCGCCGACAGCAGGCCCCGGGGATCGATCCCCGTCGAGCATTGGGCCCACCGCGCGACCGCCGATTCGACTGCCCTGGATACGCCCACCGTCCGAGGTGGAGAGAGCCGGCTGACCTCCAACAGCCGAGCCGCAGGGCAGGGCGACCCCCACGCCTCCAGAAACCAGCGGCCGCCGACGGGGCCGCAACAGCATCGGTCTAGCCAATTTGCACATCATGAGATATCTTGTGAGATATTAGTACAGGAATCACAGAGCTGCACTGAGCACTCCACCTTCCACTGTCTACCAGTCTTATGTCACTCTGGAAGAGATGGGAGGAGCTTGGTTTCGACGCACTTTCCTGAGTCGCCATTCAGTGGACATCACAAAGGCACAGCAATGTCAAGCTATGCATCACATCAATGAAGCTCTGATCGATGGCATGCTGCCGACTCTGGATATTCGTTGCACGCACTCCTTCCGGACACAGGACAACCATGGAGTCCTGAAGATGCTGCTCTTTGTCATCGATCAGATATGGTTTGGGTGGGCCGTTTTATGACCGGGCACTGCCACATTGGCAACTTCAAAATTCTGCAAGATGATGATGAGATGGTGAAATGCGTGTTGTGTGGGTAAGTCTATAATTGCACACATTTCTTTGCGAATGCGATCACGTGGAGAATTTGCGCTTGTTATGGCTAAACTCGGAAGGTATTGGTATGCAAAATTTGCAGGTTTGGTTTAGAATCACTGCGCGAGACTTGGAGCTTTTCTACAATTAGTGGGTGATAGAATTCGCTTCATGAAGGCTAGGGAACCCTCTAGCAAATAGCGTGCCCTTCTTTCACTTGGCATGTAGATAATTCTCTTTGTTTTGTGTGGGAGAGCTTTGGGAATCGTAGTCAGCTACGACCGCCATTAGAGGCGTGCTTTGCAATATGAGTGGGCCTGAACAAGCCCGTCATACACTGGATGGTACACTACATTGGTCGATGTTGTGACATCATGTCGATGCATCTATGTAAGGAAGAGACAAACAAACAAACAAACAAACAAACAGACAAACAAATTATACCAACAAAGGCTTTTTGGTGCCAAACATATTCATGATCTTTACAATCAAGGGGATCTGCAAAATCTGTGCCTGCGAAAATCTGTTCCACAGATTCTTTGCACACCTCAAGCTACTGACCACCAAGTTCTAGGGTCACGAAGTTTCGTTGGGGCCCCGCAACACCATCAGATCCAGCGTCCCAATGGCCAATAAACCACACATAAGGTAGCCTTCATACTACCAACTTTTTGCAGGTTGCCGTCATCTATGCAGTTTGGGACTGGCGGCAACATGCAAATGCCACCTATGCAGCGGTCAACCAATACGGTTGTGGCAAAGCACAAGCCAACCATATGAATCCTTTGGTGCCTCATCCCACTATAAGCATGGGACTCGCTTCATTCGCACCAATATTTGCAAACCATTGGCAGTGCGATCCTGATGGGCAACGCAATGATTTGTTCCACATTGGCCAAAAAGCGTGGTGTTGCTGCCGCATGTCAGGTGTTGTCGATATCACTCCTATTGCATGGCCCGCTGCATGCTTCAAACATGCTCCGCACAGCAGGACGCTTGAGCTAGAGGCGGCCACTCAAAGATGCCATCCGGTCCGTTAAGTCCGGTTCGTTAATTTTTATCAGCTGTCCTTTAAATTCCATTAAAGAAAAAGGGAGAAAAATTCAGAAAAAACAAAAAAATCTAAAAAAATCGAAAAAAACCCAAAAAATTCACAACAACTGCGGTTAGTTGAAAATCTAATATGCATAGGTTGAAATAAAATACAAATATACTCTCTAATAGCGAATTCCATAAACTATAAGTATGAATAAAACCCAAAAATCCCCAAAAAATCTAAAAATCGGTTAATTTTTGGTTAATTTTGTCTTTTTTCGTTATTTTCCGTTAATTAACGGAAAATTAACGGAAATTAACCTCTGTCCGCTATTAACGGATCTGGGTGGCCACCTCTAGCTTGAGCACCATAGTTTCGGGTTTTGTTCAGCACAAAACTGTTTGGAGGAGATGAACAACAATTTTCGCCCTTCACTATATTCGTGACCAAAAAATTTGCAAGAACTTTGCTTTTATGGTTAGATGATGCAAAAAGAATTGTCACCCCCAAGTTGTTGTTTTTCCCGTGAAATCTTCTAAATTTCTTCCTGTAGGAATTCTTGCAATGCGGCAAATCATGCATATGTTCCATTATGTATGGGTGCGCCTGTCTTGGGCTATTTCATAATAAAGCGTTGCTTGCAGATACACATGTATGCTCAAATCTCCACGAGCAATTACTAGACATAGCGTGGTCAACACAAACACCCTTGTGCCGAGGCTACACTCTACAATAGATAGGGTGCCGTGCTCTCACAATGCATTGGATACATTTGTAAAGTAGAAACCAGGAGCATGCGGCCATCTCCTCCCTGTGGCATGCACAACCACCAGGATAAAAAACAAAGAGCAATGGCAAGTAGAACAAAACAAACCAACCGAACCAAACCTGATACGTAAAGCGTGTGGGTGTGGGGTTCCTGCCCTCTTTGAGCTGTGGACCCACCTCGCCGGGCACCTAGGTCCTTACGGGGACCTAGGCAGGACCACCCCTCCTACTCTCGTATCCTAATACCTAGAATGGTTACCATGGGTTGAGGATAGTTATCTTGGGCAGGGCGTTCCCCACACCAAGGGCCATTAGTAGGGCGTCCCCCACATCAGGCCGGTGCGCGTAACATTCGTCCCCCTCAGGGAGAGGGGCGTCCTCGTCCCAATGTGTGGATACGGGAGCAGAAACATTATGTATGTATACGGCAACTGGCTGTGCGATTTGCCACATGCCCAGTTTGCATGGTAATCATACATACATTATACATATTTTGATGAAGAGAAAGAGTGGTTGTTTTACATGACCTGCCGGCCTTTGACAACCCTCATTAAAACTCTTCGTTCAGCACTTCGGCTGCAATGTTCTGACCTTCCGGCCTATGTCCGTTCAAGGAAAAGATGTGGAACATGCAGGTCACCCTGCACGTCCCCTACCCCGATACGTGTGGCCACCCGCTGCCCAACCATGACCACCTTGCGAATATGGACCTCGTCCTCGCCCACGGGCACGGACGGGCTCTCGTGGAGGTTGGATCAATGGCTGTTCTGTGGCCAAACGTTCCCCGTTCAAGATAGCTGCGGACATTGCGTTCATATGTCCAAACAGCGTACGAGTACGGGGCCCGGTATACCCAATCTGCTTCTGGGCCCACTTCAGCAGGACCTGTCAAAGGCATAACCACACATGAGCTTATTTCAACGTGTACATTTCGTACTGCGGTCCGTTGACACATGCACAATAGGAGTTCTTCCATTTTCAAATGCTTGAACCATTTCCTGTGCATTTGCAACTGCTTTTGCTGATTCCCAGCTATTATGCTCATGTCCGTATCCCAGCCATTTGACGAGGTACTCTACCGAGTTTTGGCGCCTTCCGCGCTTTTTATTTCTTTTATCCAAAATGCGTTCAACTTCATATTCCAGTTCCCCTTCGATTTCGATAGGGACTGGAGGTGGTTGTACTCTGCCACTAGCCTTATACGGCTTAATCTTTGATACATGAAATACTGGATGTATCTTATGCATGCTTTCCAGAGGTTCCAGTCGATATGCGACAGGACCTATCCGGTCAAGGATGGTGAAGGGCCCAATCCACCTCGGTAATAGTTTTCGAGTTCCAAGGTGTTTGAGGGTAATATGTTGTGTCGAAAGGAGAACATCATCTCCTTTATTAAATGACACATCCCTCTGATGGCGGTCCGCATGCTTTGACTGCCTATCTCTGATTTTTCCAAGCACGCCCTGGCCTCTTTCAGCACTGATTGGACACGGTGATCAAATCGTGTCACAGCTGGTAGTCCCTCCACGAGGGGTGTACCAGTATGCCTTAAGTAAGGCTGTTGTGCCCTATCAATGGCCACTGCCAAGCCACGGGCATTCGGATTGTCATAGCCCTTCAGAGGCTTTCGAATCTGCACCCCAAGAGCTAAGGGACTCTTTGGGTATCGACCGTAGTTCAAGTAGAACGGGGTCTCTTGGGTGGAACTGTTTTTCGAGTTGTTCATTACAAACTTGGCCATGGCTAACAGTTCATCCCACGCGTCATGGTCAGAATGCGTATAGCTGCATAAGTAATCCTCTAGAATCCGATTCATGACTTTGGTCTGGCCATCCGTTTGTGGATGGTACGCAGTGCTCATGTTGAGCTGAATCTTCCACCTCTCAGCCAGGTACCGGTAAAACTTGCAAGTGAACCGAACGTCTCGGTCGGACACTATTTGAGAGGGGAGACCGTGGTGCCGTATCACATTTTGCACCAACAGGTCTGCTGCTCCTTCTGCGGAGAGCTCGGTGGTCGTGGCTGCGAAGCGGACCATTTTGGTTAATCTATCGATAAACACGACGATAGCATCATGACCTCCCTTAGTTTTTGGCAGTTGTGTAATGAAGTCCATGGACAACACAATCCAAGGCTCCTCAGGAATGCCCAAAGGCTGTAATAAGCCTGGGGTCTTTTGACGAGAGTACTTAGCCTGTTGACAAACCAGGCAAGTATCAACATATAGTTGTATTTCTCGTCGCATTCCTGGCCACCAGTAATACCTCTGAACCAAGTCCAGGGTCTTGGCTTGACCAAAGTGTCCTGCACTTGGATGGTCATGAGCCAGCTGGCAAATCTCAGTCCGCAGACTGGCTGGTATATATACCTGTTTGCCTTGCAGCCATAACCCATCTGTACAGCGCATTTCTTGCTGTTGTTTTACAGACGCAAGTTGGGGATCTTGGCCATAGGCCTGACGGATCCTGGAGGCAAGATTGTTTGCCTCTACTGTCTTTTTCTTATCTCCCCGCTTGTGTATTACTCTTAAGCCGCAGACAATCAGTTGACTTTTCCTCCTGGCTTCCCGTTCATCAGGAGATGGAGGAATGCGAGAGAGTGGATCAGCCACGTTCTTTCGCCCTGGGCGATATTCCCAGTCAAAGTCAAACTGTTGTAAGATTTCTGACCACCTGGCCTGTCTTCGGCTCAGTTGTGGTTGTGACTTAAGATAAGTTAACGGACAATGGTCTGTCACTAGTTTGAAGCGTGTTCCTTCAAAGTAACACCTCCATACCTGGACAGCGTGAATAGAAGCTAACGCTTCTTGGTCCGTTACACTATAGTTCAACTCCGCCGGGAGGAACTTTCTGCTGGCGTAGCAGATTGGATGGTTATCTTGCATCAGAATTGCTCCCACTGCAGTCTGAGAGGCATCTGCTATGACCTCAAAAGGCCTCTCAGGGTTTGGCATCTTGAGCAATGGAGCTGTGGTTAAACACTCCTTTATGTGCTCAAATGTTTCTTGACATTTCGCTGTCCACTCCCACTTGCCATTCTGTTTGGTCAAGTCTGTCAAGGGAGTAGCCATTTTCGAATAGCCCTGAATGAACTTTCGAAAATAGTTTGCCAGCCCGAGGAACTGCTGTACATGCTTTACCATTGTGGTATAGGCCAGTTCTTAACCTTTTCGATCCCTTTGGGATCTGGGCGTATACCCTCTTGAGACACCACATGTCCCAGGTAGGAGATTTCCTCCTTATTGAAGTGACACTTGTGCATACGACAATATAGTTTCTGTTGTTGTAGCACTTCTAACACCTATCTTAAGTGCCGTATGTGTTCTTCAGCAGCTCGGCTAAACACCAAAATGTCGTCCAGATATACCAGAACGTGTTTGCCAATTTGATCACCAAATATATGGTGCATCATCTGCTGGAATATTGCTGGGGCATTCGCGAGTCCAAAAGGAAGTACCTTAAACTCGTAAAGGCCCAATGGCATCACAAAAGCCGTTTTGGCACAATCGGCCTTATCAATCCAAAGTTGATAATACCCTTGCTGCAAGTCTATAGCCGAAAAGATCTTAGCCCCTTGCAGTTGATCCAAAAGCGTATCTATACGAGGGATTGGCCACTTATTCTTAATAGTGGCTTTATTTAGTGCTCGATAGTCGATGCACATTCGGAGGCTGCCATCTGGCTTGGGTACAAAAAGTACTGGAGCCCCAAATGGGCTGCTGCTCTCCGTGATCAGACCTTTTCTCAATAGGTAATCAACCTATGATCTGATCTCGTCCATTTCCTTTGGACTATACCGGAAAGTTGGTCGCTTTACCGGTTTAGTTCCCTCTTCTAGGGGAATCGTCAAAGCCACCCCCCGATCGGGTGGAAGACCATTAGGGAGTTCATCAGGAAAGAGATCCTTGTACTCCTCCAATAGAGATGTAATATGTGCAGGATTCACCGCGTGGGATGTGGTCTTTCGACCTGTGGTGGTCGAAGGGCCTGGTGCGTCCCCCTTAGGGAGATCGCTGACCCGGCGAACCAAAACCAAACGGAGTGGAGAACCCCGCTGGTAGGCGCGGCGAGCATATCCCAAGGAACACAAATGACCCAACCGGCTTGCCGGCGAAGGGAGAGCCGGAGGGACCCGTGGAGAACTGCGAAGGGTAATTTTGCGACCATGGGAGACCACACGGATGTGGCCCTGACGATAATCAATGATGCCGGCGTGCTCATAGAGCCAATTGTCACCGGGGATAATGTCATAATCGTCAGAGAGGTCAATCACCACACAGTGGACAGTGTCCTTGTGGCCTTGAATGGTTAAGGGGACATCCACGACGCCCAACGAAGGAAGTGAGGATCCGTCCGCGAGGAGGACTTCAGCCTCAGATGGAGAAGAATCCACATGTGGGGGTGTGGAAAACTCTGTAGGGTCCACAATACGATGAGTAGCGCGTGCCAATCGCTGTAGGCGATGCAGGTGATGCAGCTGCCGATTGGATGTGGATTGCGGATGCTTAGGCGTTAAGCCTAACCGACGGCAACAGGTCGGGTTGATATAGACAGTGTCAGTCGCCCCCGTGTCAAAGAGGATGGATGCTGGTTGATGCCCAACCTGACTGGTGAAGGTCAGACGAGGTTGGCCTTGTGAGACCCCTCGAATGCGGTGCCCCGCTGCCCCCTCAGGGGTTTGATAGTACACATTCACAAGCCAGGGGATGCCAGGCATCTCCTGGCGGCCTGATCGACCCATTGCTAGTTGTGTGAACAACCGGGTACCCTTTTTTGGGTAATGGACGAGGGTGCGCAGCTAGCGCAACCTAGGATCGTCAGTAAAAATCCGCCACGCGGGTAGAAGGATGCATGCTCCTACATGCTTGGGAGCCTTTGCTCGTTCAGCAAAGTAGTGATCTAAGAATGGCTCAGCATTCTTGAAAGGTGGATTGATCCACACAAATTCATGAGATAATGGTTTCGTCAAGAAACTGGTATCTCGTGAACAATATCGCTTACAAAGTGCATTATCCCCATTGGGGTTAGCACATGCGTCCAGTGTAAACTGGTGGGCAACCAAGGATCGAATGTGGTTGAAGTGCACAGGTTTCAACATGCGATCAGAGTGATCCATATCACTGTGCAGACCCTTCCGGGTTGTTCCAGACTAAACATGTGTGTGACGAGTTTTCACCACATCATTGGCAGCAGCTTGCAAAGTGCTCAGTTTAGGAATTGGAACCACTGGTGCCACATTGTGTTTCACATCCAATGGTGCTTGCATCAGCTTCACACTGTTCACATCATGTTTCCGTGCTGCAAGACAGAGTGCACGTGAAACTGTGTGTGAGGATCTCGCAGAATGGCCAAGGCGTACCGGCATCATGGGTAGCTTTCCTCAGCCTGGACAGTCACCGGTAGAGAGGTGGTCGGCGGTGTATGGTTTAAAACATCTAAAGCACCGGCCAGCTCTTTTGAGAACCTCCACTGTAGTGTCGCGTAATTGCGACCTGTCGGTGACCATCTTCCCTTCTATGGGGTCGCGTATGTCGGCCAGCGGCTCGTAAACACGCTCCCCTGGGGCCTGCAATTCATTAGCATGAGAATGTTTATAAACCATTCCCCCGCGACCTTTTGACCTGTTATTCAAAACGGGTTTTCCCCGATTGTCCACTTTCAATGCGTGGTGTTTTTGAATAATCCGATTAGGGGGAAGTCGATTACTCATGCTTGGTTTGCCATTTCGGCCTTCATTTTGACGAGCTCCATATGCCTTATATTCTTGGTCATATGTGGGACCAACTTTATACAAATGAGCATGCAGGCTGGCATATGTGGTCCATTGCTCATCGTCTTTGTTCAATAAATATTTTCTTTTTATGTCTGGACGAAGTCCATTATGTAATGCATGCAACTTGGAAAAGTCATCAAGTTCATTTTCACACTTGAGAAACATTTGTTCCAAGAGCTGCATGTATTTGATTGTATCGGGACCCGAAGTCCCTGCCTTTGTAAAGGCTGCAATTTCAGACCTTATGTCAAAGTCTGAACATTTTTGATCATAAAGTGTCTCCATGCCATATTTAAACTGTTCCCATGACAGTTGGAATTCTGGCTATGAGAGCACTTCTGCATCAATTGTAACCCCCCATAGGTGTCCCAATTGAACAAGTAGGCCATGTATCACTGACTCCTCAAGAGTATTCAGTGCGATCCAACCCCATTGAGATCGGGGTGCCACAGTGGTTTTGAAATACATAACAATTTCTTGTAACCACTTGGTCAAGGCCTGCTTGTCCTCATTCCACTTTGGGGGTTTCATGCCTTGTGCGTTCATCTTAGAATGCTTACTTGAGGTTCCCTTTTGGGTTGTAAGTACACAGGGGCGAAGGGCACTCCTTGCGCCACCGTCAAGTACCCCTGGCCCATGTATCCGGGGCCCATGGGGTCATAATCGGCTGGCGGCGGTGGTGGCCCTTCTAGAGGTGGCCACCCGGATCCGTTAATAGCGGACAGAGGTTAATTTCCGTTAATTTTCCGTTAATTAACGGAAAATAACGAAAAAAGACAAAAAATAACCAAAAATTAGCGGATTTTTAGATTTTTTGGGGATTTTTGGGTTTTAGTCATACTTATAGTTTATGGAATTCGCTATTAGAGAGTATTTTTGTATTTTATTTTAACCTATGCATACTAGATTTTCAACTAGCCGCAGTTGTTGTGATTTTTTGGGGTTTTTTTTCAATTTTTTTGGATTTTTTTCGTTTTTTTCAATTTTTCTCTCTTTTTCTTTAACGAAATTTAACGGACAGCTGATAAAAATTAACGAACCGGATTTAACGGACCGGATGGCACCTTTGAGTGGCCACCTCTAGGCCCTTCAATGGCCCTTGGCAGCTCCTCAACCACTGCGGCATACTGTTCTTGATGCTGGGGCTCAGGTGCCTGCATGTAGCTTGGGGGGTGCCCATACACTCCTTCGAACTCCTCCGACTCCACTGGATAGGAGGGCTCTTCATAGGATTGTGCTGGGACCACCTGCTGCCTTGGGGCGATGACCGCCTGCTGCACCCTTCCGGGCTGATATACCCTTTCGGGTTGATGTACCCTTCCGGGTTGCTGATACTGAGGAGCCTGATAGGCCGCCGGATCTTGGGCAAAGGGAGACATCTCCTGTAGCCTGTGAATTTTCTGCTGCGTAGACGGCAGCGGAGGCTGCATTCCCTTGGCCCGGACTGGCCCATCGTAAAGGGCATCGCCGGTTGTCTTGGCGCCATTCCTGGCTGAGCCACTGGACGAACCGGTGCTGAGGGGCCAGCCTGCATCCTAGGCCCCATTTGTACCCTTACGGGCTCCTCTTTTTTCAGCCGTCGGCCAGTGCTGTGCACGGCCCGCCATTCTGTCGCCGCCTCCTGACTTCCGGGCATGTAGATACCCAGCGCAGTCTGTTGCGCATCGAATAACCCGCGTAGTTTAGTGGGAATGCACTGCAGCGCAGCTACTGGGACCTCTGCCCTATATGGCGCCCGACCTCCCCTCGGGTGGTAGTACCCTTTGTAGTACACACCACCGAATGGGTCATAAAACGCCCCCAGCGTATCCCAAAACCCATGGACATCCTGTATCACAGGGGCATGCACCACGGGAGCTGGTCTTTTGGGCATTTCATGGGGCACCTGAGGTCGGCCTTGCTCCATTTCGAGCTGCTGTGATCGGCGCTGCTGGTATCCTGGACCAGGCTTCCTAGGCAGATACTTGATGCCACTGGGTTTCTGTCCAGAACTGCTCTCACCCGGGGGGGTTCCCTTGGCCTGTCGGCCTGCACGTCGAGACTCCTGAAACTGCAGGAACTCGGCGTAATCCTCTTCCCCCATCACAGCCAGCAGCCGGGCAGTCTTATCAGCTTCTGCCCTTGCCTTTTCCAAGGCTGTCTCCTGCCTTTGCACAGCAGCATAAACCTCCTTCCTCTCCAGAGGAATAGGTTCTGCCAGCTCCCTTGCTAAACCGAGATACACAACTTCGTCATGTCCAGCAGAATCTCTAATTTCTGCACATGTACGCAAGTGTGTTTTCACAGCAAGGTGATTGGGAGACACTGCATCGGCGATGTTACCTGGAACTGCTCTCTGAGTTCCTTGAGGTTCCTCCCTTGCCTTTCCAGGCTGCATCTGTGCCTTTTCAGGTTGTTCCTTTGCCTTTCCAGGCTTCTTCTTCTCCTTGGAAGATGTCGCCTCCTTGGGGACTCTTGTCTCCTCAACTGGAGGTGATGCCTTTCCAGGCTTTGGAGGGGCGAATCGAGCGGGGCGGGTAACTCCACTGTCACTTCCACTCGACTCATCAGCCCATCTGGCCGTCTGCCATGGCTGGGCCCTCTCAAGCTCAGCGAAAGCTTTTGCTTGCTGGGCCGGATCCAGTTCATCGGCCACTGGCTTAGCCTCAAGACGCTGTGCCTTTTGGCTGCCTCCTGCAGTGAAAAACCGCCTGATCTCAGCCTTGCGCTGGCGTTTGTGGGCTCTCTTCCACTCATATTTTTGCGGATTTAACTGCCGATCCCGCTCACGTCGCAAAGCTTTTAGCTCTCTGTGCTGGCTGGCTTTTCGCGCCTTTCGCTCGTCCAACTTCCTCGCACGAGCGAACCGATCTCGGTTTCGCATATGCCGTCTCTCTTTTTCCATTCTATGCACTTGCGCCCGCGTCGACATATCTCCCGGCAATGGGGAAGCGCATGATGAGAACGACAATTCTGAGATCTCCTCCCACCGCTCGTGGGGATCATTGGGATCCGGCCTTTCCGGGCTTCCCTCGCTCAGATCCCAAGGCTCGGGAATATGTCTGAGCGCGAAGGCCATTTTTTCTGGCCAATTCGGGTCCTCTCTGGTAATTTGATCTGCCATTCCAGGACCATACCACCTCTGGATTCTCACCAATCTCGCGGTGGTTAGCTTTTCTCCAAATCTTTTGGCGGCCATTTGCCAGCCTTCATCCAACTCGTCTACAAGATCACTGTGGAACTTAGTCCACATAGCACGGCATGGCGGTTGCCGGCTATCAGGAGTACCAGTGTCCGGAATGAATTCCACCACCCTGGCGCTCTCTCCCGGTCCCCACTCCGGTAATGCGGGTATGTTGCACGGCAGCGCGCAACAGGGGGTGAGAGAGAGCTACCGGTGCGGGCGCTCGAAGGCCATTAAGCCGGGACCCAGCACCGGACCCCAAGTACTACGTACTTGGGGCCACACCCGAGTAGAGGTGGCCAATCAAAGGTGCCATCCGGTCCGTTAAATCCGGTTCGTTAATTTTTATCAGCTGTCCGTTAAATTTCGTTAAAGAAAAAGGGAGAAAAATTCAGAAAAAACGAAAAAAATCCAAAAAAATCGAAAAAAAAACCAAAAAATCACAACAACTGCGGCTAGTTGAAAATCTAGTATGCATAGGTTCAAATAAAATACAAACATACTCTCTAATAGCGAATTCCATAAACTATAAGTATGAAAAAAACCCAAAAATCCCCAAAAAATCAAAAAATCTGCTAATTTTTGGTTAATTTTTGTCTTTTTTCGTTATTTTCCGTTAATTAACGGAAAATTAACGGAAATTAACCTCTGTCCGCTATTAACGGATCCGGGTGGCCACCTCTACACCCGAGCGCCGGTACCTGGGGGTACCCCAGGTACCGGTGGCCACCGCCCTAGTGCCGGTCTAAGCACTCTAACCCCTACACTATCGTAACTGTAGCCCTCTTGGGCCGGTTACTGTAGGGGAGTTGTCAATACCCCCGGGTACCGGTTAGTGCGGTACAGGGTCTCCAGGGGCTCCACTCATGACCTTTCGGCCTTTCTGGACTAGGTCCATATACAGCGCGAGCGCTTTCTGTGAGCGACTCGTCACTGCTTTGCTCTGGTTCACTAGGTGTCCTTATGTGCACCTGTGACCTGACCCTTGGCTCATGGGTCTCGACCTTCCGGCCTCCAATCTCCCCCATTTGCCCAACGGGCTGGATTTTCCGGCCTTTTTGCGAGTCTGTCCAAACTTTCAGCACCGTCTCACCTAGCGACGGGCTCTTCCGCTTTGGCCTCTGTTTGCCGACAATCTTCCAGTCGCCCTCCACTTCTGGAATCCTCGGCAACGGCTCAAATGGACCAGGGCCCTTTTCGGGCTGTTTTGCCTATTGAGCGATCTTCTCTTCCGCCTCTTGCGCCCGTAGTTTCTGCTTCAGCAGGCGATCGCTCAACTGGGCCACATGTTGTTCAGCGGAGGCCTTGGCCTCCTCGGCTTGGCGGCTCTGTTTTTTTGCCTTTCTCATGGTGACCTCGTTTTGGCGGGCTTCTTTCTTTGCCTTGTCCGCTTCGATTTCAAGGGTGAGGATCTTCTTGGCGGTCTCTTCATCCCGCTTCGCCCTCGCTTGTTGAGCTGCCGTGGTTGCCATTTTCTCCAGAAGCTCCATGATGCCCGGCGCCTGCAGCAGGGCCGCCACCGTGCCCGGTTCTGGCACCTCCTCTTCTGGGGCTTCTTCCGCCTTGGCCATCGGCTGGTCATCGCTTTCCGGCTCATCTTGTCGTGACGATGGGCCGGCTATGTCCTTCCGGACTTCTTCTTGTCCCTGCCCATTCCGGGCTGTAACGTCCTCACCGACCGAACTGGTCGGCGTCCCCTTCCGGGGTCTATCTTCCTCGCCCGACGATGCGGGCGTGCCCTTCCGGGCTTCTGGATCCGTTTCCTCAGCCTCCATGGAGGAGGCCCGGGAAGGGGCCCGGTGCTCTTGGCTCGCTCGCCCACCCAGGCGAAAGCGTGGTAGCCCACCCCAGGTGGCTCCGAAACCAAATGATACGTAAAGCATATGGGTGTGGGGTTCCTGCCCTCTTTGAGCCGCGGACCCACCTCGCTGGGCACCTAGGTCCTTACGGGGACCTAGGCGGGACCACCCCTCCTACTCCCGTATCCTAATACCTAGAATGGTTACCATGGGTTGAGGATAGTTATCTTGGGCAGGGCGTTCCCCACACCAAGGGCCATTAGTAGGGCGTCCCCCACATCAGGCTGGTGCGCGTAACAAAACCAAACCAAACCAAACCAAACCAAACCAAACCAAACCAAACCAAACCAAACCAAACCAAACCAAACCAAACCAAACCAAACCAAACCAAACCAAACCAAACCAAACCAAACCAAACCAAACCAAACCAAACCAAACCAAACCAAACCACAAAATGAGTCGCTGGTTTCCCCCTCCATATGTATTGGGGAGACTGCACACGGAAAGGAATCTTGTAAGCGCCTAATCAGGAGGGGGTGCCCCTCGTATGACCTGTTTCCCTTTCTCTTTGTGGCAAATCTTGCCCACCTTGGGTTGTGGTGTTGTTGCGCGAAGTTGTACTGTGAGATTGTGGTGGTAGCGGGGTGACACATGGGCGGCCCTTGGCGTGGGTGTGATGCATTCTGATGGGTCACGTATTGCGGGTATAGCACGGACGGTGACATGCACAGTTTTTGGTAATAACATGACATGTAGCACTATTAGATGAAGGCATTTTTGTGATGCCAACTACAAAGTGTTCGCAACACTACATAATAACCACCGTCTCACCGGGTGGATCATTTATGCATTATGGTGTGTGACTTGTACATATTTGTGCATTACCACTGAGTGTATGGGCACCTTTGACACATGTTTTATAAAGTAGGTTGCATTAATACAATATTGCGGCGATGCGTAGGCATATCTGAAGTGTTGTATAGTTGGCTGTTGATGGATGATGGTCCTTGCCATGTTAAAAGAAGAGTTCTGTGGGTGCTAGAAAATTCGAGTTGTTCGGCTGTGGGGGTCGTTGCCACCGTCCACAAGGCTCTTCGTTGTGGGAAGGGTGAACAAATACATAAGCCCTGGGCGTTTTGCTTGCGGCGTGGCCTTGTGTCTGGCCATGTGCCAACCCATTGAGGCAATGACGATCGTGGATTCGCGCTCCAAAGGGGGCCGTTTGAATCGCATCAACGGCCATCTCCTTCAAGAGAAGCCATTTGACACAAATTGATGCCATGGCACCTACTTTACGCCATCGCAGTCATAGTGATGGCGCCATTTTGTTGCCAAAACTGCATTGCAATCAACATCGAAGACATGGTGTTTTCTGATAGTGCAGGAAATCTCCTTCTCCTTTGCCCACCATGGGTCATAGCCGCCGACCAGCTGAACCACCGCCACGCCTCCTGCGAACCTGCCGCTGACTCAAACGCGACCCCCCCATCGACCCAGCTTCCCCGCGGGACCCCCGGGCCCAGGGCCCCACACCGCTCCCCCCGTCCCGTCCCATCGCCACGCGCCGGTTCGGCCACCCAACGCGCCGATCGCCGCGCTCTGCTGCCCCAAAACCACAGTCCACGACTCCTTTCCCCCGCCACAGAAAACAACCCGCACCTTTGCCCCTCTGGCCCCGGGCAGGCCGCCGTCGATCGGCGGAGTCGATCGATTTCGGTTGATATCGATCGGTGATGCCGCCGAGCGGGTCGGCCGCCCGATTGGCGATCGCATGCCTGCTGCTGGCCGGCGCTGGATGGGCGAAGGATGCGCCCCAGGTGCCGATCGGCGCCGGAGGCAGCGGTGGGGATGAGAGGAACGGGACCAAGGGGTCGAGCACGGTGGGGGGGAAGATCGGGGAGACCGTGGAGGGGGCGCTCAAGGAAGAATTTCGGGAGGAGGTGGAGGAGGCGGAGAGGGACAGAGGGCGGAACTTCAACGAGACGGCGCACAAATCGGACGTGAGTGTGTGTGTCGAAATGCGTGTTGAGGATCCCGAAGCACAGGTCATATGGTGGAGTCGCATGACGGAGTCGAGCACCCCTTCCTAGGCGGGAATGCGGTGGGCCCTGTTGCGCTTCTCGGCGCTGTGGGGGGCGCCGTAGACAAGAGTGTGCCTGGGTGTGGGGGTGGGAACTTCCTCGAAGTGGGAAGAGGGGGGAGAATTTGCGTGAGTGGTTCGGAGGGGAGGGGGGGGTGCTGAGGGTTGTGGCGGGGTGGAGGGAGGGGGGACGGCATTGAGTTTTCCCCACGGTTTCAAAAGTCTGTGGCCGGCTCGGACGGGCGGATTGGATGGAGCGAATGGACTCCAGAGCGCGTGTTTCAAAGGGCGATTTGGAGGGGTGGTCACTTGGCAGGCGCGCCTTTTTTCATCCTTATCATCTTGCAAAGATGGGGGGCTGCTCCTATTAACCTCGCGCAAAGGCCTCCACCTGCGCTTGCCCCTGTCTCCTCCATGATCCATAACCGTCGAGGGACGTCTCCTGCGCGTTGGACGCCATTGGAGTGAACGGGGCCAGTTGGCCAGTTGCTCGTAACCTGCTTGAACTGCAGGGGTGGCTTGTCAATACTACTCGGCTTTTTGTTGCTTGGGGACGTGGGGTGATGTTTTGCCTAGAAGCATGACCTCCACGCACAGGAATGGAAAACATGGCACTGCCCTGAGCGTCCAAGCCAGTGACGGGCACCGCTGCCCCTCGCAGGTGTAGGCTTCTGCAGCATTTGGAATTCTGTGCCATCTTGTGGTGCAGGACCTTGGGGCGATCTTTTGCAAAGCATCGTGGGCAGCGTTGCAGAGAAACGTCTTTGTGGAGGGGGGAAAGTTTGCCTGATGGTATGAATTCAATAGAGGCATGCAACATATGACCCATGTGCCCTTTTCACACTGTTGGAGTGAATGCGTATTCAGAATTCGCACCTGGCACTGAGCAGCCACCATGGGGATTGTTGCCATGCCATGATCTGTTGTTGCCTATGGGGCTATCATCATGGATCAGGAAGTGCCCACCGGTGGCAGTCTGTTTTCACAATTCCAGGGCATGATGGAGACAACTGCTGTCCCAGAAGCAGGCTGCGGGCCATGCAGTTGTGGGGCACCCCTCTTGACCAAGTGGTGATGTAGCCCCTGAACAACACTAATTGACACACAGTGCTGGCCCCTCTGTGCAGTGGATGAACACCTGCTCGGGGTTGGTGACGAATCCCAGCCAGTACATGGGCTTTTTCCCTAACTTGCCTTTTCATCCCTGTTCACCAGGCCCAGCTTGAAACTGTGGTCAAGGTTCCCAGGCACAAGGCCAAGGTGTCCAACGACAGCCTTGGGGTGGGCTCCGATGGCTCCCAGCACCCGTTGGCTGAGTCCGGGACCAACAGTGCTGCAGAGTCCTCAGATGGCAATGAGAACGATGTGGATCGGATCATCGACTCACAGGACAATGTCTTCATCCTGTCGACTCCACAGTGAGTGATGAACTACCTTCCCCAAGTTTGCCTTTGAACACAGAGTAGGGCCCTTGCACCTTCCATCACAGTGAGGGGCAGTTTTGGGGCTTGTTGGTGAAATCTTGCTGGAGTGAATTTGATAGGGAGTGATGCAGGACTGTTCCTGCTTGTATGGGAGGGTGCCAAGGTCTTGTAGAGCATCTTGGAAGTGCCCTTGCATCGATCTAGGATCCATTGATTCAAGATACCACATTCCATCAGATGGACAGCACAATCCTGAACAGAACGATGGAGAGGTTTTACTCAACGCTGCGAAAGATGATGCAAAAGCATCGAAGGCAAGATGCTGTGCAACATACCTGCTGTGTATCAACCTGACTTGAGGTCGTTTGCATTGAGAACCAAGGCCAAAAACTTTTGGGAATCGTGGCACCAGGCAGGATGCATAAGGGGAATCATGTTCAGAGATGATCTTCAGGGCAAACTTTAAGGCACACTTCAAGCAACATCGACATGATGTTGTCGGTGTTGTCAATGGACAGCATGTTGTGCGGGACCCTTCCTGAGACGTGTGGCAGATTTGTTCTGCACAGGAAAGCAGAGTTTTCTGTTCTAAAACCTCGAGATCGTCCACTGTTATTGAGTATCAAATATGCAATATATCATGCCGAAATGTTGAGCATCACAATATTGAAGTACTGAGCACAGCAGTGTTGTGTACTAAAGTATTGAGTGTAGTACCCTCTTTGGCCATAAGCATGCTCGGTGACACAGAGGATTGGGACCAAATTGCATCACGCATCCATCACAAGCTGATAGGTTCCCAGTGTGTCCACAGCCTTTGATGAATTCACCCATCTAACCACAACTGTCGATGTATGACGAAATCAGCCCTTGCACCTTTATTATCCCTTCATTACACATAGTTGCCCTTAATTTCCCTTACGTGATTTTAAATCAAATTTACTCATTTGTTTCACTCTGATCAGAATGTACATACATTGGTCAAAGCATGACAAACCAGTGTACTTGCAGCCATCAGGCAGTGAAGGGTCTCTGTGTGAGGCCGCTCTACATGCACAATTGGAATGTATTCGGCAGCAAGAGAGCGCACGTGTAACGACAGCAGTTGGCTGTGCATACTAGAAACACACCTTGCGCTCACGGCCTTGAGCCCCATCAGCACTGCGGATCAAGTAGCTTAGCAAAACAGGTGGTGGCGAGATTCCAAAGTACATTATTGTGCGAACACAATTATTAACTAATATTAATAAACGTTATTAATCATACAATATACTTATATTAACATTAACTAATGTTAGGTAATATTATTAGTTAACGTGTGGGAACTGCGTTCAGGCAATGTGAAAGCTGAAAAGGGTTCTGAGCCCCATGTGGTCTGTTCGCCGGCAGGTTCTTCGCCGCCTTGACTCTGGACCCTCGCCTCATCAAGGACCTAACGATATTGATAACCACCGCAGCTGTGAGTTGGAATTGCGGGAAAACGTATTGCCCAAATTACATTGAAATGCGTACGAGAAATAACATTTACCTCATTTGAGTGCGGCGAATTCCATTCCAATTGCCTGGTAGTGTAGTTCTATTTCACCAGGCTTCTCTAACGTTCTATTCTCCAAGCTGACGGCTGCACGACTCATCCAGGTGGATGATGTACCAATGAAGCGTGTAAGTTTGTCACAGTTTGTTTTGATACTGAGGCAACGCTGGCGTGACCCTAATGCCGAAGTGTGGGCGCTTTTAGGTCACTGGAATGCTGTTTGAGGCCGTGGGCCAGCCTGTTATCAACGGCTACCTTATTGCGGGTGCCATGGTGGGCCCAGGGGGCCTTGCGCTGATCAAGGTGAGTACAACGGGATCTGCATTTGGCAAACAACGTTTCGGCCGCCGTTTTGCCAGAAGTCGGCAGAGCACTATAGATGTGCCTTCAAGGAAGGGGCGTTCATTGTGGAGATTTTGTACTTAAGGAGCAATGTCGAGTCAATTAAAGTATGATAATTAATAAAATTGGGGAGTTTCTGGTGGGCACTTTCCAGCAAATGAACGCTGCTTGAACAGCGCTCATCATCCGCCAGATGGAAGGTGTACCAAGTGTACCATTGTTGCCGGTGAGCGGGATGAAAGCACAATATGTATTATTATGTATGTATGTTATACATGCATATATACGGCAGCACAATATATATTATTATTTTCTGCCCTACATTTGGTGCAAGTTTTGCTGCATGCTGTCCAGTTTTCGACAAGGGCCTGGAAGATTCGGGCTCGTGTGAAGCAATGCAATCCACGTCTGCCGACAATTGACCAGAGAATCCCCAGTTTACGTCCAATCACCTGATTGAGTCTGTCCTGGAAAACAGCCAAGCACGGGCAACGACCTGACTGTTGACAATGCAAATAGCGTTGGTATGTGCCGTGATGGCTGAATGTCCAACAGAGTGATCCGAAAACTCAAAGGCAACGAATGATTGATGAACTCGCCTGCAAAAGAAGCGAAGGAGAAAGCAAAAATGGCGGTGGAGAAAGGGCGTTAAGGTTTAAAATGGTCTAATGATCAGAACTTTACAGTATTTTATTTTGCCACTTTTTCCTGAAATAGTATTGAGACAGACGGACGTGACCCTCGCATGTGCTTGTCATGCAGGAACTTGTTCAAGTGGAGTCCTTGTCCCAGCTTGGCGTCCAATTCCTTTTGTTTTATCTGGGAATGGAATTTTCTTTTGCCAAGATGAGGGTCGTGGGAGGCGTGGCGTTGATAGGTGAACGAGGGGAGAGGGGGGCTGGGGGGGGGGGGGGGCTTGGATGCTGACACATTTCTTTCATAACGTCGTTTGTATTTTGCAGGCGGCTTGATCGAGGTTTCCATCATTGTGGCCGCCGCGGCCTCCCTGGCCACCGGCTTCTGGGGGACCCTGGCCAAGGGCATCTTATACTTCTCACACGTGATATGATATCTATTTCATGCACTACGCATGCCCCACACGCATTGTGTCTTCTATGTGGTATATTTCTCGCGCTTGACAAATATACGTTTGCTGCTGCAGGCGGCGTGATCGAGGGGTTCATCTTTGTGGGCGCGGCCGCCTCTCTGGCCACCGCATTTGGGGGCCCTCTGGCCCAGGGCATCTTCCTGGGCGCCCTCATCTCCATGTCCTCCACTTCCGTCGTTGTCAAGGTCCTTGAGGCCGGCCGGGCCACGGCCAGCCAGCACGGGCAGATCACCATCGGAACGCTCATCCTGCAGGTGGCATTTATGGCTTCATTTTCCAAGTCGAAAGTCACACGGAGGATGGGCATTTTTTCAATTGTTTGTGGTAGATTTGCATATTAATATTCGTATTTTATAGTGTTTATTGTAATATTTGTGCCATTTGTGTTATCTATATCATGTCCATACCTTGTTTGCAGCAAGTCTAAGCAGAACGTACTACGAATGGCGAGGTCTGTGGGTGGAAGCGGGCCCCCTGGAAGGGTGAAGGCCAAGGGCCTCGGGCCGTTGAGAACCCGAGCGAATTTCGGGGACAGAAAACGAAAGTGAGAAACAAAACAGAATAAAGGCAAACTGTGCTCGAACAATTCACTGCTGTCAATTGCATAATCCATTTCACGCAGTTGCTCAGTTGCTCTGCAAGAATACCGCAGCATCGAATATTGTCATAATGCACTGCCTGGTAGGACAGTTTTCTGATGTCGGACGTGTCTCCCGTCCTGCAGGACTGCACGGTGGGGGTAATGTTTGCGATGATGCCCATCCTGAGCGGCAAGCACGGAGCAGGTGGGGAGTTACGCATGTGTGTAACATGGGTAACATGTGCAACATGCATGCGCTGCGCAGACATTGGCGCTCTCCTTCTCACTTCTCAACCATATTAACTGCCGCCCGTGCTCCCTTTCTTCCTTTGAATTTCCATTCCGCCTGTCCTATTCTTCATTTCTTCTGCCTAGCCAACATGTTGGCCTTTGCTCTACATATTCACACATATCAATTGCAATTTTTGTCAATGCATTTCATGCTCCATGTTACGTGTTTCTGTTGAGTTCCGCATCTTCTTCCATACTGCATTGTGGAACCCCCGTCCGCCGTTCTGAAGGCTGGCTCCACGGCCCGGGTCGAGAAAACGCGGCGAAACCACACCTCATTGTACACCCAAACCGCGCCGTAACCTCCCTCGGTTCAACTGTAATTGTTGAAATATCTGAAAATGACTGAAATCCGATAATTGCTTCAGAATACCTGCACGCAATAATCAATTGCTATTGAAAATGATAATTAATCAATAGACGAGAGCCGCTTCTGGCGCCCTTTACTGATGACGCTGTGCTGTGGGTTTCTGTCAAGATGATGTGCAGACGGCGATGGCGATCGCCGGCGTGTTGGCGAAGCCGGGATTTTCCGTGGCCATGGCCGTTCTTCTCGCAAGGACAGTGCTGCCGCATGTGGTGCGGCTGCTCACAAGGTGGATCCACGGGACCAGCTGGAAATTTCCCTCCGCTTCAACTTCTTTCCAGCTTCTTTAACATTTTGTTTCTGTCTTTGTTTCCAGAAAAGGTGCATTCCTTGCACCTGTTCTCTCCTCTTCGCAACACGGCGGCCAGCACGCTGGCGCTGTGTCTGAGTTGCGGCACCCTGTGGGGCAAAGGCGCCACCGTCGCTGGTACCTCACGAACACGTACAAGGCACCGCTCCCTATCATTTATTCATTAATATGTTTATTTGTTCAATCCATTTGTTTATTTGCTATTTTTCAGCTTATTTCTGGGTTCACTGTACACATTCTGCTCCAGCGTCTTTGTTTGATGGACTCTTCTGTTCGCTGTTTGTCCGCCCAGGCACGCCAGCCCGGACCTGTTCCAGGTGGTGCTCATCGCCTTGTGCCTCATGTCCGCATGGACCACCGGCTGGCTGGGACTGTCGGAAGAGCTGGGTGCATTCATGGCGGGCGCCATGCTCTCGAGGTCAGGGCCCCCAAAGCAAGGCTGACGCCCCGCGCCCAGCAACATTTCAACAGTCAAAATAAATGAAACGGTCAATTTAAATCAGATTATCACGAGTAGACGCGATCGTGGATGCACTGCAATTTTGCCGGGCTGATCAGCATTGATGCTGTGCTGCTGCCGTTGTGTTTGCGTCCAATTCTTGTGCTTGGATTGCCTTTTCTGGCATTTTTGTTGCCTGGAGCGCCGTTTCGACCGCACGTTGGGCGCCCTGCATGCATTGCACCGCCCCATTGCACGCAACGTGAATGGCAACCTGTGCTCGTTCAAACCGCGCCTGCCTCAGAATCCTTTGCAACCGTTTCTTGTCCGTCGATCGGCAGCAATAGCTCTGGTGACAGGCCCCTTGGACGTTTCTCCTGCTCAGTCCCGTTTTCCTACCCCTTCCTTCTATGCTATTTTTTTGGACCGCTGTCTTCTTGGCCAATGCATCCAACCACCCCGATGCGGCCCCTTCATGTTCCCACAGATATTTTTCTGTGTGGTTCAGACGCGTGCTTCTCTACCTCTTCCTTCATCCCATGTTGTCCATCCCGTTGTCCATCCTTTTCTTCATCCCATATTTCCATCCCATTCTTCCATCCCCTTGTCCATCTCACCTCTTATCCATATTTCATCCCACCCTTCATCCCGTTTCTTCTATCACAATTTTCCCATTCCAATTTTTGCACCCCACTTCTTTATCCCAACCTTTTTCCACCTCTTCTTTCCCCATTGTCGCTGACCACTGCAAGGCCATGCTGTGCTGCATGGGTGGCGCCCGTAACGTACTCGCTATGCATTTTTGCCTCCCGTTTACTTCATTTCATTGTTGTGATCCCATGTTTGTCTCAATTTCATCCCAGTTCTTATATCCCATTTTGGCATCCCATTCCTTACCCCAGTTTCTTGACACCGCTTCCAGTGTCGCCGACCACCGCGAGGCTGCCCTGCGCTCCGTGGACGGCGCCCGCAACGTCTTCACCACCCTCTTCCTCACCTCCATCGGCCTCGTCATGTCGCCCACCTTCCTGTGGGAGCACCTCTGGTTCCTGGCACTGGGACTGGCGGCCGTCTTCGCGTGCAAGGTGGCCATCGTGGCCGCAGTCGTGGCTGCGTTCCGATTCGACTTCAAGACGGCGCTCATGGTGCGTGATGCAACCCCTTGGGAAGCGGAACCTGCTAGAAAATGCGGCACGTTCTGCGCAGTTTCTGTTGCATTAATGTGTATATTCTGTTGCGCATATTCTCTACATATTTTGTTGGATTATGCGTGCATTAATGTGTGCATGAATGCGTGTTTCGAGATGCGTATGATGTATGTCAATGTTGCACAACAGGGCGCGATGCAGGACTGTTGGCAATGAGGGGGGCTGCCAGAAAATGTCACACATTCCCCATGTGTATATTTCGGTTTTACGATCGGTTGTGCTGATTAAGTATATGTTCGGCTTCAGTTGCCTTAATGTATGTACCCTATTGCATGTATTCTGCATGTATTCTGTTGCACTAATGTACGTGTTCGATATGCGTTCAATAAACGATGACGCTGTGCCACGGGGCGCGATGCAGCCGTGTTGGCAGTGGGGGACCCCGGCAGAAAGTGCCCCACATTCCACACGGTTTCTGCTGCCCTTGCATATACGATGTTCGATGCATACACGAAGCACGGTAATGTTGCGCATTTGTTAGAACGTTCTAATGCATTTTCGAAAGTCTTGACCGCCCTCTTGGTAAGAGACGCCGGGAAAGGGCGTGGCACAGTTTCTGTACAGTTTTCTGACCTTGTCTAATTTCGGTAAACACCAGCAGTAAACAACGGTTTCGCGATGCCAATTGCAACGCCATTTTGACACTATATGGCGCCATCATGGTGCTTGGGATGGCGCAAAAGCAGCTGCGATGGCACCATTGAGTGCAAATGGCGTCACAAGTGCCACGACCAAAACAATCTTTCCTGCTGGTGGAAGAAGTTCGCTGTGTTGTGGAAAGCGCCCCATTTTGTTCAATGTGTATATGACCATACTCACAGGAAAGCAGCAGACCGGAGGAATTTGATTATTCCTGTGTGGGGCCTTGCACGGGAACGTCCCTTCTGTACTGACGAAAAAGAGCCAGAGCAGCGAGGGGAGGGGAACAAAAGCGGCACCGTGTTTTGAAAATTAATGGACAAGTTAATCAGATGCACAGAGACACAGCACAAACAGCACTGCTGTTCTGGAAAAGATGCCTCGCCTGACAGCCACGCTGCCGCCACCATGTGGCAGTGCAACCCATGACGCCCCATTCCCCCATTCCGCACAGGGCGAGTCCTCAAGTGCCCCGGCTATCCCACGACCCCCTCATGCAATTTTGGGCCAAATTTGGCTCTGGAAAAGACGGTACTTGCTATGAAGTATAAGCTCAGCAGTTTGCACCACTTTCTTGGGCTACCACATTTTGCAGTATGTTTTTGGTAGTGCGATTTGCAGTACTTTTGCAGTAGATTTTTTTGCAGCTCGATTTCCTGAAAGTGTGTTGACGTCACTGGAGCCCTAAACCAGCGCCGTGGCCGCCAGGTGGGCCTCAACCTGGCCCAGATCAGCGAGTTCGCCTTCGTGCTGCTGTCGGTGGCCATCGACCTGGCGCTAATCGAGCAGGAGATGTACCTCATGCTCATCGGCGTAACGGCGCTGTCGCTGCTCATAACGCCCGCCATCCTGCCGGCGGCCCGCTGGTGGCTGTTTGGGCTAAATGCGGCCCCCGAAGATAAATTGGGCTCGGCTGATCCCCTTCGAGAAGAGGAGGTGAGGCAAGGAGATCGGGTTTGATGTGAGGGATGTCGATTGATCGTTTTGGCGCCCACTGATGATCAACCATCAACCTGTTTCAGAAACTCTGGCGTGAGCCTCAGTGCGTTACAGCGCCTGCTTGCACCACTTTTCGCTGAAGTATTTCAGCTAATGGCAATTGATTCTGATGAGCACTAATCAATTCTCATCGCCACTAGTTAATTCTAATTAGCTGCTAACCCGAATGTATAAAGTATAGTATACACAATATACATCGTACATCCAATAGCACATCCGAAAAATATATAGTATATACAGTATTCTAATTGACTGCTAATCCAAATTCGCTTGCGCGCGCCGCCCCTTCTTATTCCCCTGGCGGATTGGCGCCTGATCTTTCATCTGGGTGCGTGTGTTTTGTCTGTGTTCGCCGCAGTCAATATCTGAGCCTGGACTCGCGGAGGACGAGGAGTCGCTGTTCGGCTCCGGAAATCTACAAACCATCCAGAGGAGAAACAAGTCTGGGGTGGCCCAATTGCAAGAGTGACCCAAAAAGAGTGACCGGAGGCGATTGGCCGGAGAAGTGTGGAAAGAATGAGCTGGGCACGGGCTTGCGGTCCTGAGGTCGAGTTCCCTAGTACGTAGGGCCGCGCGTCAACCGCTCTGGTGCTTTAGAGCTGCACGTTTGATGGCTTTGGTTCTTTAGGTTGTGTATTCGATAGGCCCAGTACTTTCGAGCTGCATGCCTGACGGTCACGGCACTTTGGCGCTCCCTGATTTGTTTGAATCAATAATTAGTTAATGAGGCTGTCGCGCACGACAGCCAGACGCAGTCCTTTGCGATTTTGCCTCCTTTTTTGCAAAATTGATTTACAAATAGTTAATTTGTAAAATGTACTTTCGTCGATGGGACTTCCGGAATCGCGCGTAGCACATCATTGGCGCATCGTAGAGGCGCAGAGTCTGCGCAGAATCATTGGCGAAGCTGCGCAGAACCTGTGAAGAACTTCCCAGAAACTGCACGGAATCTGCAAGACACGACGTGGCGTCATGTGTGCGCCCCTGCAGGTTGGTCGATTTTAAATGCCGCCAATCAAAATTGATTGGAGATGCCTGAGGTCGTAACCTGCGCTCTCTCGCACATTTGGCGCCCATTTTGGTACCATTGCCATGCTGTGGTGGGCGACGCCAAGAGAGTGGGCTTTTTCGTTGAGAGTTCTCTTGTTTTGCTTCTACCTTCATTTCCTTTCTTTCCTTTCTTTCCTTTCTTTTCTTCTTTCCTTTTTTCTTTTCGTTGCTGAGCCTTCCGGCGGCCAACGCAGCGCAAGATGCAGAATCTTCACGTGGGCCTTCTTTGGCATTTCAATCCGCAGATGGTCCATGAGAAGATGGGCTTGATCATTTTGCTACATAACGTTGCATGTGGGCGATTTCGTGGCACTGAACCAGGCTGTGAACCACTGCCTTCAGCCGGCATCCTCGCTTTCTCTGTTTTATTCTGCGCAAGAAGTGATCAAGATGATCTTCCATATTTGACGCCGTATTGATCAGACCGTCGCCTGAGCCTCAGGGACCTTTTCTGCGTAGTCAGCAGCCTTTGCCGCCTCACGATCCATGGGGACGATCGAGCTGATTTGCGCCAGCGCCCATCCTTGACATGGTCGTCATCCCCTCCAAATCGACTCACATGCACGCTCGCGCCACAAGGTCTGACAGGCCGATACATATCAACATTGTTCCATTGAATTAGATTGTTCCGTTAAATATATTTAAAGCGCAAATTCGCAGGAACCATATTGCAAGGCCAAGACGGATCCACGCGCCCAGGCCATGCGTCCCAAATGTGGTGAGTGTCGTCCTGCGTGCGTGCGTGCGTGTGCTGAGTTAGCACTGCTGAAGCGGTCCCTGTACTTTGTGTTTTGAGGACAGGCTTTGCCATGTTCGGACGACGTCACCACACTGGCAGTGATATCGTCGATACCTGCGCAGCAGTGGAAAAAGGATGGATCTTTTTGTGGATGCCCATCGTGCAAAACTCGAATGTCATTCCATTTTCGCCGTTCCTGTTAAAATTATTCACATGGGTGTGGTGGCTCCCTCGGTTCTTTTCTCTTGTTTCCGTTCTGGGGGGCACCTCATTCTTGATACATTCTTGAAGGATTCTTGTTCTTGTACAGCAAACTGGCGACCCGACCATCACAAAGAAAGATAGACCAAAAGCCAGGAAACCCTGCGATAAATGCCAGTAACTATCTTGTTAATATATTTCCACCAGGACGACATTGGGTAGGCTGCGCCGAGATTGGAATCGGTCGCAGTTGTATTCAAACGGGTTTCTGGCCCTTTCTAGTACCTTGGGTCAGTCAACGTACGCAGTTTTCCAAGGTGCCGTCAGTTTGGCGCCCTTGGACTTGGCGGGCTTTGGCGGGGCTGAGCGGGGGCGGCTATTTAGGCTCCCCCCTTGGTCCCCCTCCTATCTTGTTTCGCACCCAGCCCTACCGCCCTAAAGAGTGGAGTTCGGTTGAGTTGAAGGAGAGCAAGGGAAGGTGTGGATGGAAGTACGGGAAAGGGGGCTGACTCAGGGTTCAGTCACGGGAGAAAGTGAAGTGAAGTATGGGCGAAACGAAAGGGCAAACTGTTAAGTACGGGGACCTCGGGTATGTGGAGTTATTGGTGACGGACACCTTTGTTGTAATGTGGCGTCGTGTGGGGAACATGACCGGGAGGGTTCAGGAGACCGGCCAGGTGGACCCCCCCCCCCCCCCCATCCCACAATAGTGGACAGCACCAAGGGGTCGCTAAACCGAAGCCACGCCTCCCCTACCTCCATAAATTAGGTCCTAAACCGTACTTTAGCCCCCCACCCCCCGCGCCCACGTCCGTCCCCAGATCCCACTTTTCTCTCAGTCATCTGGTCACGTGATCCGGGCTGGTCCGCCCGCGGGGACTGACCCGCGGGTCACCGGGTCGACGACCGGCGGTCAACGCCGGGCCCGATTACCAAAACCCAGCCGGGTGAAACCCGGCGCCCCAGGCCGCCCCAAGAACTCTCTCCCGCAGGCCTCTCTCGCGGGCAAGAGGGTCGTGCTTTGCGGCGCCGAGTGGAGAAAAGGGGGAAGGCAGCCATGAGCGGGTGCTGCTGCTGGCCGCCGCCGAAATGGTGCGGCGTGTTCGCTTTCCTGGGCAATTTCGCCACGCCCAAGATCGTGCTCATCAAGGACTGGCGACTGGTGCGTGCCCCCCCTCCTCCTTCCTTCTCCCCTTGGCTGCCAATCGGCGGGAATGCCTCTTGACGGATTTGAGGGGCGTCGTGGGCGGATAGCCTGTGGGCTGGACAATTTTTGGTGTCCGCGATCCGGCCGCGGTCGGGAGGATTGAAGGGGCCTGTGACGTGTCAGCCAGGCTGCTCGCACTGCCCGGCCGCAGCCAGGCCGCGGCGGCTGGCAGCTCATCCCCGCCGCCGCCAGAGCGCTGTCCGGCCCGCCTTTCTTGCCGCTCGAAAATCTCTTCCCGCCCCAAAATTCGAATTCGAATTCTGCCGTGGGGTCCGCGGCCCTAGCCAGGCGGAACCTCTGCATGGGGAGAATCGTGAGGCAGGCGCTTCACGGCGTTTCGTGCATCGCGAATTTCGCGCATTCGTCCCACTTGGACCTCCCCCTTTCCGCTGGCGGCTCTCGCGGGGCTATTCAGACCTCCGGTCGCAATCGTCGGATGGCCTTTCAGGACAATTTCCGCCGTCTCAGTGTTTTGCCCACGGCGTCGATTTTGGCGGGGTCGAGGTTTTTTCGAGCGCGGGGATGGGCCCGCGCACCCTTTTTCTGGCGGGCTGGTGCGCCCCGGGCCCGGCGGCGCCGGCGGTGCGCGCGTTGACCAAAGTCGACGGGCTTTGACCGGCGGCGCCCACGGGTCAGGAGGTGGGGGAGGTACATGGGGCGCAACCCCGGTGAAACTGATGCTCTGAGGCCCCGTTGGGTCAGTGTACATTAGGCACGTAGTACTTTGTAAGACAGCACCGCAAGCAGCACCTTTGTGCGCAACGTACTTTGTGCAGAAAGCTCTGCAAGCTGGTGTTTGTGCGCAAAGTACTGCTGTTGTTTGTGCTGTGTGCATTGGGCACGCAGTACTTTGGAGGAAAGCACCGCAAGCAGTGCTTTGTGCGCAACGCACTTCGTGCATAAAGTATTGCAAGCTGTTCTTTGAGCGCAAAGTACTGTCACGTGCGCTGTTTCCTGCTGAGCTGCAGCGAGCGTTGTGAAGCTGAGGCCCAGAGGTGAACGTGAGTTTTCTTGCTGATATGAACGCTGCGCCTAACTTCTTTACTCAGGACTGTGGGCGGTTTGGTGGTCTGTGTTGAGGGTTTCGCAGTGGGCTAAGTATTAAAGAGCTTACAGCTTCAGGACAAGAGAATGCATACTTGATGCCAACAGGGCACTGCCATGTCGAGACTGGCTAAGTATTCAAGAGCTCGCAGCTTCAGGGCAAAAGAATGCATACTTGATGTCAACAGGGCACTGCCATTTCTTGACTGTGTCCTTGTTTGTAACGCAGAGCAGGAAGTGATTGGTATGAATGTGTAGGGCAATTCCAGGAAATTTGTCTGCCACGTGTTTCATGTAAGAGGTGATTGTGTGCAACTAGTGGCTGTTGGTGACACGTTGATGCAGCTAGTTTGTAGGCAAGGTTCAAATCTACCGGTCCAGTTTGAAGCCCACATGCTTGTTTGCCCAACTCGTATATTTCTGTGTCCAACCAATGACTAGAGTCCCCTTTTTTTTTTCTTCCACAGTTTTTGCTTTGGCCTTTTGGATTGGCCCTTTGGCCTTTGATTCCTGAGTTGTTGACAATGGCATGTACCGTGGCTCAGGGCGGACTGCTGTGGGGCCTCAAGATCCTCATTGCGATTTACATTGTCTTCGATTTGTTCACGAAACAGGCCTACCTGGAACTGTTGGTGAGTCGATAAGCACCGGGTACTACGCTATAGTACTGGGTAAGCAGTAGGCTCCAGCAGATAGACAGGAAAGGGAATAGAGCCCAAGGTGCCTTTTTCTGCAAAAGGGCGAATGCAGATCGATGTATAGAAAACTCATAATTGGAATTTCAAGAATCGTGGAACATTAAAAACGCGCTGTACCTGGAAAAACACAACAGACATGTGACAGAACATGCTCGGAACTATCGGCAAGTGTGAAGCAGAGCTGAGGTTGGCCGCCACATTGCCCCTGTGGAGATCAACTCGTACGCTATGATTGAATTGGTTGCGGCAGAGCTGCGTTGACAGGGCCCACAGTCTTTGTAGTGCAGTACAGGGTTCAGTTCAAGCGAATACAGCTTTGCCAAGGTTTTGTGATGATCGTTTCAGCAACAGAGGATTCAATCATTCGGCTTGTTGCTTCAGCTCAGCTGACAGTCTTTCCATTTTGGATGGACCAGCACAAGATGCAAATCTGAAAACAGCCATCGCGAATTCTGGAGCACACCAATGCATAACATTATAGAACGAACAACATTCAGCTCCCACAGCCACAAGGGCAATGTGAACAGCTGCTGTGTGAGCGATGGAAAACACATGGATGGATGCCACGCATGAATGGATGCACACCCTGGAGATGTGTAATCCCATTTCTTGTCTTTTTTGCATTGTTCTTTTTCCTTTTATATCCTTTTTCCTTCAATTTTACAGTGCAGCTTCCAGCGGCAGCAAACATGATTCTGTCAGCAATCTTTTTGGCAGAATGTCCACTCCCCCTAAAAAAAGACGTCAGAGGGATCTGGATGCACAGAGGACCCAAGTCAATTGCGTTGTGTGCATTTGCCAACAGACGCCCACCGGCACCATCACGCCCCTCAACTCCAACAACAGCGGTGACCCGCTCTTCATCAAGCTTGGCAAGGTGATCTGGAGTGGAGATGCACCTGGTTGGAATTTGTTCCACACCGTTGGGAGCAAAAGCCAGTTTGCTGTAATGTGTTTGGCTGTAAACTGTTCAAAAAGAAGGTCTGAAAGTACGTCCGATCCATTGACTTCGTTTCATGGGTTTGGCGTTTGGTAGTGTGCTGCCTGTGGTGTTTGTAGCTTTTCTGTGCATAGTAACATTTCTTAACTGTTGACACTGCTGCTTCGAAAGAGTGCAAGCAAATTTGATGCCCAGGTTCCACTCTTTCTAGCGGACAAGATGCTGCCTTGGATGCCTCTTGCCGGATTCGCGTGCCAACCCAGCCTATTTTTTTGCTGGTCGCTGGAATGCATTTTGTTGTGGAACAGGGGTGACTTCAGCCATGACCAACAGATGGTTTCCTTGACATGTTTCAGTGCTTTTACTTTTGTGTGTGCTTTCCTGGAGTAGCACGGCTATGGTGTGTTGTGCGTTGTTTCTGCTTCCTGTTTTTTATTGTTGTTTTCTGTTGTTCTGTTTGTGTTTGATGAAGTCTCATACGGTTTTTCTGTTGCGGCACGCAGGAACTGTCGCCAGACACCCACCCATACTGCTTCGACCAGTCCAGATACTCTTTCGAATGGGGTGGTGGAGTTTATAAGGACTTCGAGTGAGCACCCCTTTGAATTCGATTTTGTAGTGGATTTTGGAAATTCAAACTAATTCAGCATAGCCTGTTGAAAATTGAGTGAAGAGGTAGAAAGGCAAAGAGCTGACAAATCACAGAGCAGCTTCTGTTCGCTCGCTTCTGGGAATGTCACTGGTCCTGCCCCCTCCTGTTTCATTCTTGCATCGCCCTCGCTTGTACTTTGCGACTGTACTTTGAACCTGTACTTTGCCAGTGCAGTGTGTGCTTCTTGGGGCACGTTTCTGTCTTTGCACTTCAAGGCTTTCCAATTGAAGTGTACAGACAGTTGTGCATATGGAGAACTGTAGTAACTAACATACACATGATGTCCGTATGATTGTAATGTGCACTGCTGAACAGACCCTTGAAATAGTATACGAAGTTTACGCAAGTGTGGTAAATGATTAAATAGAAGGTTTGTAAATGAAATTGCTCTTTGTCTGTCGTTCATTTTTGCACACTCTGTGGGGAACACACAGGTGCATTTGGGCGACCCCTGCTTCCATCGCCAGCAAGGGTGAAACTGAGGTGTGTGTGTTTCCAACCTATTCGCAACTACTGTGCAGCTATTGCACAATGAAGTACTGCTGACTTCCCGAATTCCTGCTGATTTTCACCAGTTTCCTGGCGACTTCCTTTCAACTCCCTGCTGGCTTAATTGTGACTGTCTTTGACGTCATGTGGAATCCCCATTCACTCTCTGGGGACCTGACACTGATTTTCATTACCCCGCCTTGCAGACCTTTTTCACCACGTACATGACACTGGACAAGACCTTCTTGGTGAAGCCCTTGAGTGATGGAAGCTGTCCTAGGCCCGGCACGGGGCAGGTACCGACTGGATTCGTTATGCACTAAAATAGTCTGGTGTATGACAATGTATTGCATGTGGGTTAGTGGATGTAGTATGCAAGTGTGGGAAACATTGTGTACAGATAACAGTGTTGTACATTGCCTGGCAGTTCCCATCATACACCACAGTTTGAGCGCAAAGTTGATTATGGTCTGAGGGGTACCTGTGTTGTGCTCCCCAAGCCCACCTAGCTTTTGTTGTTGCACAATTAACTATCGTCAATATAATGAATCAGTGATATACATCTGAATGTACAATATAGCAAGAAATTGCAGCTGTAGCCTGCTAATCCTGCTCCTGTGTACCCTCCATAAGCGACGCCAGGCGGAAAAGGAATCGACGCTGGAAACTCCGATGTAATGACCACAACACAATGGCTTTTTGCTTCTGCCACTTGCGATTGTTAGGCACACGTTGAATTACTCACACAGCTGTATTGGTCACACACTGGTGTTGGTCCTTCACTGATAACATTGGTGATGTCCTAGTGTTGCTCATGACTACTTTTGTTCTGAGCTTGTACTCTGGTACTGTAGGCTCACTACTTGTACTCCCATTTACAGTGTACTTCATGCTGTGTGCTTATACCCTGTGCTTTGTGCCTGCACTCTGTACTTTGCATTGTAGAGACACTTGTCTGCTCCTGTTGAACAGGTGCCAGAGGGCTCCGAGGAACTGGCGCAGACCACCGACGTGTGCGTCTATGAAAAGCTGGAACACATCTTCCCTGTGGAGCCAGAGTTTACCTCCATGGTGTGTTGACGATTCCCCCAGCTAGCGACAACATATCCTTGCATAGTGTTGTCGATTATGTTGTAGCTGATTGAAAATGTTAGCTGCACAGACAATATGCGGCAACATTTATTTGTAAGTTGAACGTTTTCGCCACACGTGCAAAATGTAGCACCTGTTGCTTGGAACGAAATGGTAGCATCGGCCATGTAAACAACCACATATGTGGCAGATTCACATGTGCTTGGTTATCCTGTGTCAAGGATTAATTTGATGGGTCAACTGCATGGTTGACCAGCTCACTAGCCTTTGCTAGCACTTGTCGCCACATCTTCAGACTCCAATTGGTCTGGCGTTTGTTATTGATCTCTGCTGATTTGTTGGCCTGTTGTTGATCGTTGATGGCTCCCCGACCTGTGCTGCGACAGAGCTTTCTGCACTCCTACAGCACCTTGTACCTGAAAGGCTCCAATCCAAAGACTTACATCCGCAATCCGAACTATGAGGACGGTGGAAAGATAGAGATCACAAGTGAGCACACAACAGCCTACTTGCAGCCTGGCCTGTTTCCAAAGGGAGCAAGGCGCATTCACCAAGACATGCGCTCAGATGTGTGAATTTGAACAGATCGGTTCACTGTGGTTGACCATCGATTGACCATGAACTGACACATTTTGCACTTTGTGGGGCGATTTCGAGCTGAGCACAGACAGGTTTCTGCATTGTTTGCTTATTTAACACATAGTTATTGAAATGGAACAATGAACTGGTGCGAACAACAAGACAATGGGACCATATGCAGAGACAAACTATGAAACAACATTGCAGATGAGTAGCAACCAGTTTGTACAGGCGATGAATAGCCACTTGTGTCTCCTGCCAACTGCCTTAATTGGAATAGCATGATGCTGGCGATCGTTTGGTGAGAAGACAAATTGGAATGGTAAGGAGACAAATTGGTGAGAAAGACAAAATTGGTGAGAAGACAAGAATGAATTTAAAACTGATGACCCATGCATGGCCCCCCTTGCACTGTGCCTCTTGCAGAGGGTAACGCCGTGGACAGAAACCTGACGACTTGGCTGAAAGTTGCTGGCATCGACCTCGATGCCACCCTCGACAAGCAGCCCTACAAGGGTGAGCTCAACCCCATCTTCAAGGGCAACAACAACACGTCCTACCCAAACGTGCGCCTCTCAGGCATCGTGATAGACGTCACGCTGAACTACTACCAGCGCAAGCTGGCGCCCGAGCCGTACAAGTCCACCCTGAAGGGCAAGTCGGACAGCGTGGTGTGCATCATCGACCTCGAGCCCAAGCTGAGGTGGTCGCTGAAGGGGGCAGACGTGAGGTACGCAGTCAGTTAGCTGATGGCACGTGTTTTGTTTCAGTGTAAACATCACAGTTCAGTGTCCGGGTGCCAGCACGTGCTGCTGACACAAGATATGCAAGCCTCATGCTGCCCAGCAAGAGTGTGCAAGGCAGTGTAATTCCATTAATTACATGCATGTCACAACAGTGCCAAAGCCTGTTCACCCAATGGTATGTGGGCACTGAATAGCATGTGAGCCTTCAGGCAATGAGATGTTGGCTCGTGTATTTTTCTGGCACTATGCTGACATTTCCTGCATTTTGCACTGAGAATTTAATGTGTCCTTAGGGACGATACAGTTTCAAGTTTGGTTCTCTTGGCAGTTGGCAGATGCTGAGCACTGGCCCTTTCACCCAACCCCAGGGAAAGCTGTGAACCCTTGTTTCTTTCCCTCACTGAGCTTCAGGATAGCACTGAATGATAATCACGCAAATGCTGTGGGGGTTAGTGGCCCCTCATCCTGGGATTTTCACTCACAACGCACGCCTCGATCAGGCGCACCCAAATTAAAGAATTGGAATAGATTAGCAAGTCTACTGCAGAAATTCAAAAATGAAATTGAATTAGAATGCTAGTCTTTGGCCCTACAGTTGCCTGTCAATGTGGTGCTGCCAAGCGCCCTTCTGACCCAACCAATGTGGCAAGCTTCCTCGCCTGGTGGGGAATCTTGCCACAATTTTCTTGGGGCCATGTGGTACGAGGTTTTGCACTTTGCAGTACCTTGTTGTACCACTTTTGTTCGAAAGGTGTCAGGAAAGTTCCTGAAGACTCCCTGCCCCAATTGTAGTTGGCCGGATCCCTGCCACACTGGTCATTGTGTGCAAGAAAAGAACCCCAGCCACAGCCGCCACAAGCCATGAATGATTGCATATGCTCTGTTGTGCACGTGAGCTTGACCTTATCAGCTTGCACTCCCACACGTCGTCAGTTGTCCCTTGCCCTCCCTCCCTGTCATTCCATTTGCAGATCGTCAGTTCTGGCCAGTGTGTTGCGCCATTTTTGTGGTGCACAAATTGTTTCGTTGGGGCTGTGCAGGTACATGATCACCAATGCTGAAGGGCCGATCTTCATGCACCCCAATGGCACCACGCAGGGTGCTCCAGGCGAGGTGGTGGCATCGGAGGTGAACTTCAAGAGGCAGGGGCTTCAGTTCAGGTTCAGCGTGGGAGGTGAGCGCCTGGCCGCCAGTTGCTGCCAACATCACTTTACTTTTGCTGGCAATCGGCATGCTGTTCGTTCAGCACTGTTGTTGCTGTTGGTCGCAGTTGCAGTCCCATTGTGCTGATGCGAATAAAAGCAGTTGTTGCATGCAAGGACACCTTTGCCTGTTTCTGATGTGAATGCGCAGGCTTCTCCAAGCAATTGTGGACACTGGATGTTGTGAATTTGTCTGTCATCAACAACAAATGCACAACGAAATGACTGGAATGTTCTACAGGTCAGATCGGCCGTTTCAGCACCCGTGCGCTGGTGACCGCCCTGGTGACCTACTCAGTCATGCTTTCCATCGCCCAGACGATCACCACCTTCACAGCACTGTATGGCCTCGGCATCAGCTCCGCCCTCTACAAGGAGTTCATCCTCGAGACAGTGCTGTGGCGCAAGGAGTATGCACGCTTCGCTGCGCAGGCGCTGGTGGCGGGCTACGCCTTCATGCGATACGACAAGGATGCGTCGTTCAAGCTTAGCAGGAAGGAGATCTTCAAGTGAGCGTCACGGGCCGAGGAACAGTTTGATTTTTGCACTGTTTTTGTATTTACTGGTGGGGTGGCATGGCAGGGGTTTGGGAGGGCCATGGTGGGGCTTAGCCAGGATGGTAGTGTCACTCGTTCGCCACCCCATTTTGACCGATGCTGGGCGATGTCGATGGATGGGCTGGGTGAATGCTGCGCTGGCTTTTGTTTCCCTTTGGAGCTTATCAGAACATTCCCTTCGCATTTGGCATTTCTTTGTGCTTGTTTTCCATTTTGTTTAGTGGCATCACTTCGAATTCCAGAAATGTTGCAGGGCTGGCCAGCTGCTCACCAGCTCTGGAGCTTGTGGGTTGTGCAAGCACTTGCAACGCCGTGACTTTGCCCATGGTTAGTGGATCTTGAAAGAGCCACGCAGCCTCCAAACAGGAATTGGGCCAGTGCTGTGCACCCAAGACGCAGCAAAGCATATCCTGTATGTTCATGTGGCATGTGTTTGGTGCCTGCAGCCAGCTGAAGATCTACTTTGGTGGAGACCTCAGTGAAGACAAGGTCGCTGCCATGGCTGATTTCTTGATGCGCCACGGAGAGGACGACGAGGATGATGAAGTGGGTGTTGTGCTGAAGTTCACCTCATCAATGAAGGAGTGTTCTGTTTCTGCATGTTTGACGTTGCTTTTGTCTGATTGTGCATCACTTTTTTATCTTTCCCTTTGAAAGGCACATTTGACAGTGTGTGGTGTCTGAAAGATGTGTTGCATGGGATTGGCACTGCATCATGTGCCTATGAGGTTTCCTTTCACATTCTCACATCTCGCCTGGACCCAGAAAAAGAAATCTTGGTGGCAACACAGCGCTTTCTGGCGCCCAAAATGAAGATACTGCCAACCTTTTGCAACACTTTGGGGGCCTTGTGTGAAACCCTGTCACTCCCTTCTGCACCTGATCCCCCTGTCGTCTCGCTCGCTCCTTCAGGAAAACACCAAGTACAGCACCATCAATGTGTTCGAGTGGATCGAGATCTTCACCGAGGGGAAGGTGTCTGTCAAGTCCTTGGAGCGCCTCATCGACCAGGAGTACAAGGATCCCAAAGTGCGGGAGGGCCTCGTCAGGCTGGCTATGCAGCCCTCGAAGATGGCAGCTCCACTGGAATCTGCTTCCGCCACCACGCCGCTGCTAGCAGGTGGCCTCCTTCTCTCCCCCTTTCACTATTACCTTGTTGCCATGCCTTTGTCTCCATTTCCTTGTCTGCATTATCTTGTTGCCATTTTGTCCATTTCCTTTTTGCCATTTCTGTTCATTTCCATCTCCCCATTTTGCTCTACATTCTACTTATTTCCGTTTCGCCTTGTCCTCTCTTCCGTGTGGTTCCATTTCTCCAATTTTTTCCATTTCTCCACGCTTCTGTTTCTCCTTTCCATCTTTGGATACGACTGCCACCGTGGCTGTGGCAGCAACCAGGCTTTAAATTTTGAATCCCGTATATGCAGAGCAGGAACAGGACTGAAACGTTGTTGGTGTGTGGAACAGGTGGATCTGCCGGAGATGACTATGGTGCTGGCGGAGGTGGCTATGGTGCTGGTGGAGGTGGCTATGGTGCTGGTGGCACAGACGAGGTGTGTGAACCCTTTGAGCCACGACTGCATTCTAACTGGAGTAGCGGTTTTTGGGTATGAGGGGCAACAATGTGCAACAAATTAATGTATTTGTACTCCTTACTGAGCCTGCGAGCGGCTGATTCTCATTCTCCCACACTTTCCAGCAGCCGGCTCCGAACGGAGTGCACCATCTGTTGGTGCATGTGAAGCAGAGTCAGGGCATTGTTTGGAATTCGTTGGTTGCCCCTGATCAGCTGATCACCGAATCAGTTTCGGCCATCGCAGCGAGAGGACACTAGTCAAACCTCGATCGCTTGTTCGGCTCGGAGAGTGACACGAGGCGCAAAGTCAATCTTGAAACTGAAGATGAGCAGAACTGTGCATCAGTAGGCCTGTAGACAAGTAGACCCCTTGAGAACGTGGCATGATTGCAAGTTCATTTTGGCACCACCTCCTTTCCATTGCGGCCTATTATTTTCCTGCCGTTTCTTGTTCTTTTCCCGGTGTCATATGCACCTCTCGTCTTTTTTACATCCTCAGTTTGCAAGACAGCTAATGTGTTGGACGCGGCCAACCCCGTCATCCAGTGCTGGTGATCTCGACACCAACAGAAATTGCATGTGCAGCCAATGTGTTGACGGCGAACACTTGCTGTGGTGCGTGTGCAGTCGAAGGGCGACGTCTCCTCGTATCCCGTCACTTAGGCGCACCTAAGGACTGGCAACCTTTGCACCGGCGGCAGCAATACCCAACCGTATGCAACCGTACGCAATCGTAGACAATGCTCACTTGGGGGTGCCGTTGGTGCTGCCGAGAAAACGAAGGCCGCGCATGCAGCGAACTACACAGGGTGACCTGAAACTGTACGTGGTGGCTCTGTCAGCGTGAATAATGGCGCAATGTAGCGCCGTGGCGCAATGTACTGTGGGGAAACGAAGCAAGCACTTGCAAGCAAGGAACTACAAGCTTTGGCGACGGATGCAGTGGGGGGACGCGTGGCGGCGGCAAGGAACGGCGTTCAATTTTTGGCGTCCGGGCCAGCGGCGGCCGCGGGATTTTTGGGACTTTCTCAATGACCCGACGTGGCGCTGGTGTTCCGTCGCCTTGGGGTGGGTGAGGGCGCTGTGCTCTCGGGCCGAGAGTCTCGGAGCTGTTGTGTGTGCATTCCAATTGGGCGGGCGTTTTCAAGGATTGTTGTCTGTACGTGACCTTATTCCCTTCTTTCGGTCTGTATTGTATTCATGGAAACACGCACGAGAGCCAATGCTCAACGGTGCAGGGGGTTTGGTAGTTGATGTGTATATTGCTGCCCACCGTTGTCCCTGCGAATCTCTTCTTGGAGTTTTGTGCAGTTCCAAGTTTCCACCACAGCCCCTTGCACCATTTGCTGCGACGCTGATCAGTCACAACCAGGCGCAAATGGTATATCTTTCTGTGAGATGTAGAGACTAATAGCCGGTGCAAGCCCGTATTCTGTGGCCATGTTTTAAATCTGTATTCTATGCCCATATTTTTCTCAACCGCGGGCATACTTTTTGAATGTATGCTTATTGACAGGTCTCGACAGTGGCTGCCTTCGTGCAGGTGTTGGGTCATTTTTTGTGACTGCGACAGCACTAAATCCAGAGCGCTGTCAGCGCTGTTGATACGTTATGCATCCAGAAATCGGGATGGAGTTGTAGCAACGTTGACGGGCGTCGCTGCAACGAGTTTGTTGATGAGTTGTTCCGTCGATGCAGCTGCAATGCCATCCACCAATGTCTTACGTGCCACAAGGGCCGTAGTCCTTAAGAACATGGTGATTGATGGGGTCTTGCGTCGTGCCCCGTTGGCATCAATGGCATCAGGGACGAAATGCCAGCGCAGCGTTGATGCATAAGGGAAGATAATGGGTGGGTGGGGGGTGGGGTGGGGTGGGGAAGGCGACCTGTGACGCTAAGAGATTATGTCATTGCAACAAAATCGACACAAGGTGGGAAGTCCCAGTTTTCAGCCCACCGAAATTTGTGCAACTCTGAGCGTTCTTCTGAAAAACCGCTGAAAATTATGTTTCACTGTTGGGTAATGTTTGTTGAGTCATCCTGGCATCGACATTACGATTGACGCGGAAGAGGGGCTAAGATGGCGTTACGAAGTATCGAGGCGACACCTTTGCCACCAATATTTCAGGCGCTATAGGAGGGAGACCCGGAACAACACACAAGGCCCAAAAACAGGAGATCGCGTTGTTGGTCCCTATATCGTGCTCAGTAGGGGGGCGTGGGTCTGAGCTTAGCGTCAAATTGATGCTAAGCGTAGCAGAATCGACATAACGAATAATACTATAATCCGACAATCTACTATAGATTAGTCCGGATAATATATTATTATATTATTAATCCGATATTATTATCCGGATAAGTGTCTTCCCTAACGACTTTTGCAATATTGATAAGCAGCGCAGCAGCAAACTCGTTGCAGTGACTTCCAATTTCCAGGTGTGGGCATCACATGCTAACACACGCCATTGACCGTACATGTGCATCCTTTATGTGTATATGTATTGTACATATACAACGTACATATACACACACACGTATGTGCATGTACACATGTACAGATGAGCATGGCAAGTGTCAGTCGGGGCCCATCTCAGCCCCCTCGCTCCCTGCATCGCCTTGACCCCAGTCTGCTTTCCCACGGGTGTGACAAAAGATCAAGGCATTTCTGCCTTACTGGTGTCGTTCAACCCCCCCCCCCTCCTCCCCCACCCCACCCCACCCCACCCCACCCCACACACGCACCATTCCTCTCATGACACGACATTGCATGCACAAATGTACTGGTGTCCATCACCTCACTAATAAAAGACCCAATTGGCGACCCACTTGAAATGCGCCCTCGCTTCACGTAGCACTTAATGCCACACCGGTGGTGACTCAACCCTGAGTCAGCTCCCTTTTCTCGTGCTCAACTCCCTCTCCATCCCACAACGAACCAAAACTCCATTAGGGTGGGCCGGGCAGGTGCGAAACAAGTTAAAGCGGGTGCCAAGGGTCACGCCCAAATAGCCGTTCCCACTTACCGCCAAACTTCCCTCCAAACCCAAGGGCCAGCTTGACCGGTTCCCCAGTCTATGGCCTAGTTAGAAGGATCACCCGGTTGCCCCTTGAATCCGGTCAGAACTGACCCCAAGTACAGGGGTTGTGTTCAGGACGCCATTTTATGAGGTATTAATAAGACTCAAAATACACAATAGACGGGTTAGTAAATGTGGTGGGAAGGCGCCCCATATGACAAGCAGGAAAAGGATTATCGAATGTCCCACTCACAAAAGCCATCATAGAAACCAAGCCAAGATACTTAGGGACGTCAATGACGGACCAAGGAAGCTTCAAGAGTTGCACATCGACAATCTGCAGTCACGCCACCGATCACGCACGATGTGCATACGGAAATGCCACGAATCGACACACCCACGTCACCACGACACGATTCAGGACCCGTCTGACGCCATAGAGTATGGCGAATGCGCGCCACCCCCTCCGCATGGACCCCCATGAGCTAGGAAGTTGCGTGAGTGCACTCCGACCAAGTCCAAAGCCACAGGATTGTTGGCAGAGAATTTCTGTGCCGATCCATTAGGGCAGAATGCAACCATCTAGGTGCGTTGACCACCCATGACCGATGGGCCACTCGGGGCTCCCATCGGGAGCGGCCGCAATCCCGATTCTCGAAATCCGCAAGGAAAATGACCCTGCAGGGTTGCAGACGGGCCGAAGCGCCACCATTATGCCAGAAGGAAACAGGGGAGGGCAGCGAGGACTATGAGAACACCATTCAAATCGTCCTTTGGGGGCGACATGCGGAATCACGTGGTGCGCATCGGCTTCCGTAGGGATGTGCAGGTATATTGCCTGTGTTGGAGCGCATCTGTCACCTCAGCAGCCTGTATCAGTCCTATGAGACGCACACTGGGACATTGGGAACCCACTAGGAGCGCAGAATATGGTGGGACAATGGTCAGACCACTAGGATGTTTGTATAGATCGCTATATGCATGAATTCTAATTAGCTTAAGGACACCAAAGTGTCAATATTATTAGCTCACAGAATACAATATGTTTGCCCTTTTCCTAGATAAGTTAGAGCTTTTTTCACAAGATGTTTCCAAAAACTCTGAGCACGATCTGGGCCCTACAGACCAAGATAATGCAGTTTTGGTCAATTTTTGTGATCTATGATGACGCAATTGAAACAAATTGATAGGGCTTTGGATGGGGGACTTATTCTATCGTGTAGTGGGATTAGTCTATTAATGGCTGGACAAGTTTGATGTGATTTGGCTCATTAACGAAGAAGTTACAAGGATTGGGGAAATCCCAAGGGCTGAGTGCATGCGGAGCATGTCCCACTCATATGGGCGATCGGAGCGTGCACGAATCGAGCCAGGTGGATGTGCGCCGGCTTCTCCAACCCCAAGATATCGACGGGGGATAGCTCGGGACCTTCCTTGGCTAACTATATGACTACTATAAGGAGTCGCGAAGGCCTGCCCAGGTTTGACGATCTCAATGCCAAGATCGTTGACTTGAGGACGATAATTATGCGCAAAAAGCATCTCTTGGGCGGAGATGAATACGTCATAAGGCGAGGGGTGAAAATCTGGGACGAGGTGCGGGTTGCGGCCAAGCGCATGCATGATGCATGCTTGACTGAATGGGTGAAGATTGAAGCGAGGGACGATGCTATTGAGGTCGCGGTTGAGCCTTTCAAAAGGTGACTAAGGCAATCGTTCATTGGGATGGAAACGTTCAGCATGGTGACATTGAGCTGGTGGCAAGTCAAGTGATAATGCAGTTCTAACATCATGTCAGACTACCTAGAGTGCGCACAGGACAAGAGTCGTTCAGTTCGCCCTTCACACGTTTGGCTCAATTGGTAGAGAGCCACAAAGTATTTCTAATGTGCACGGAATCGCGGTCAGGGGGTGAGACACAATCTTGCACAAGAATGATTGTTACACCAAAAGCCAAATGTAATCTACCCCCTTGGGACACGCCCCAAAAGGTGGTATAAAAAACCTAGTTTACCTGTCCAAGGTAAAAACAACAAAAAGGTCAAAATTATAAGGCAAAAACGTTCTGCCCAAGGTGCAAACACATCAATTTCTGCAATCGATGCTTACGATTCCACGTCGATCGACTGGTCACCAGGACGTTTTGGAGCATGACCCTCACATAGAATGCAGCGATTTGGGCAGCCAATCCGACAATTGGTGCCACAACGAAGATCCCACTCGATCCACAATGAAAAACAGGCAGGGAGACTTGCTGGGAGGATGGACATGCAGAAACAGGCAGGAAGACTCGCTGGGAGATGGACATGTAGAACTCATGCAAAAATCCAGTCACAATCAGTCGCCACGTACGACGACTTGCTGCATGATCGCAACCAAAGTTTGGTCATTTAATGACAGGCCTCAACACTTTGAGAAGATGCCTTAGGTAGTTTTGCTTATTGAAACTCTCAGCCAAAGAGCTGTTACAGCTGCTCAGCACCACCTCTTGGTCCACACACCAGCACCCATGCATTCCCGCCAACCTCGATTGAGGTAGCTCCCAAGCAGCCACCGTGCTTCAAATAACAAACGTGTCCAATATTGGACCTCGTTAACACCCATCATATCATTCCATGTCACTTCAAATCTTTCAAACATCCACCATACATGTCTCCAAGCTATCGCCAATGCACTCTTGTAATGCATTACATCCCATATCTGTAAATCATCACCTGACGGGTTTTCCATATCCAGCGCCATTACTGCTGATTGTTTACATTGCTCATAACCATTTGTTGCCTCTAACATCATCCTTATCTCAGCCTTCCCAAATTGATGCATACCCAAAGCCTCCCATGAGGTTGGTTGTACTATCAATGATCAAGATGTTTATTCATATTATGTCGCTCAGCTCATGTCGTGCTATTGTTTTATCGTTATCCAATGAATCCTTACGAATATACCTTTGACTCAAAAAATGCTGCAACGTTATGCAGCCCTATCACCAGACACAACTCCGCCATACCAGCCCTAACCCCGTGGCACCAGCCCTTGCGCACCTCAAGGCAGCAACAGAGGGGGTATGCTTCTGTCCACTTGTGGTTCAAAGCTACCTTAAAGCCAATCTCGCACAGCCAATCAGACTACGTTCCCATGCTCCCACTTCTCGACCACCAGCGCCCATTGGAGATGGTCCTCTTCAGCATGAACAACTTACACGCCATCCTTCTTGCTCTCAGCCAACATCGAGTTCTTCCAATCGCTTGAGTCTCTTGTTGACTGCATCCAAAGGGATGAATTTTTACAGGCAGTCACTGATACATGCATCCTTCCAATAGTGGAAATGGCATTTCCAGGGAGCATTGCTCCTTGGTGACTTCATCTCCAAGCTTGCGCTTCTTCTCACAAGCCAGCACCATTGCTCATTTCAGAATTTATAGACTTTGTGTGGCAGAATCCCTTGCCGATTGCATCAAGGTGGTTTCGAAACCTTCCACAACAGATTCCAGCAATTCTGCAGCCATGTCCTTGGCTTGACTTGCGGCCAGCTCAATGTCGTCGTTCTGAACGTCTTCCATTCCGATGAACAATTGCTTTTGGAGAGTCTTGGCTGCGACCTCAATGGCATTGTTCTTCACCTCAACCTTTGCCCATTCAGTCAAGCATGCATCATGCATGCACCTGGCAGCAACCCACACTTCGTCCCATATTCTCACCCCTTGCCTCACACCATGTTCATCTCCGGCCAAGAGATGCTTTGTGCACATTATGATGTTTCTCAACTTAGTTGTGGTAATGCGGTAGTCACCCGTTGGTTTCTTGTCTTGCCGAGGCTTTTAGCCGGAAAATGGGGTTGGGCCAAATTGGAGATTCTTACTGAATATGACGACTTTGATGATTTTGGCCGCCCCATGTAAGAGCGCCCGGCAGCGGCGCTGATTGTAGTCTGACCGTTCTGGAACACACCGCCTCCCTGCCTCCTCGATTGCAGTAGCCGTGTGCTTCGGACGGGACCGCACAGAGCGGCCGTCACCCACGGGCCAGAGAGAGTCCGGGACATGTCGTTTGGCTGAGGACGACCACATGATGCGGGTCCTAGCAAGGACCACGCGTGGACTGCATGCAAGAGAGTGCGGAACCCAACGAGAGACGTTACAGAGTGTGTTCCACGCACACTTAACCTGCTAATCAACGTACAATCGTGTATAATAAAATGTATAATGTATAAATGTTAATGTACAGCTGTTTTAATGTACTATCAGCCAATGTAAGTGGTGCCACCGGTATCAATTCTCCCCCCAGGGCAAAGTGTTTGTCCGTAAACACAAGCACAACACTACTGAAATCAAAGGCAAAATGTTAGATGCCAGCATACCAACAATTGCCACCAAACAAGATATTCAGAGTGTCCCATAGCACTCAGAGTATCCCATATCCTGCTCAAAGACAACTGCACCAAACTCCATGCAGACCCATCACTAACGTCTTGTTGATTTTCTTCCACTTCGAGTGTTCTTCTGTGCTACTGCTTGCTGACGCTGCAAGTGCTCTGAAAAGATATTGCTACAATGAGTAAGATTGGACTCAGGCTCCCACGTAGCCTCATGTAGTGGGTAGTCTTTCCAGACCACAAGGTAATGCTTCCTTGCTCCTGTACCTTTGTGCCGGATGATGGCCTTAACCTCGTACTCAAGGTGCCCCTCTATCTCAAGTGGAGGGGGTGAATCGACATTCCGCTGAAACTTTGAACTCCTCTCAAAAAGTTTCAGCTTCTCTACATGGAATGTACGATGCATGCGCCGTGTGGCCGGTAAATCAATAGTATACGCCACTCGACTGATTACCTTTACTATTCTTATTGCGGCCCTGAAGAGCGCCACTGGTTTCCAAAGCTCGTGGGGTCGCCACGCCCTGCGGCTTGGCTATTGGAGGTCAGCCAGCCCTCTCCACCGAATTCGGAGGGCGGAAGCGGGGCACTCGTTCCCTCCGATACGCGGTGGGCCCAAAACGATGGGGATCGTCCCCCAGAGCCTACTGTATGCGGCGGGTGGTGGCGCAGCTGGTCGGTGGCTTGCTGGTCACGGAGAGACTAGGCAGTGGGCCAAGATCGAATTACACTCGTGACTTGCATGCGCCTGTTTCAGGACCCGCATACGCACGAGGCCCAATCACGGGTCCCTCACAGTCACATCAAGACAAGACAACATACAACAGTATATAATATATTGTAAGGTGTTGTGCGCACATGTCCCCGTCCAACATTTACCTAAATCAGCTCCGCATAATCCCCGATGCTTCTATCTATTGGCCCGAATCCCATGCTAAAGTACTGCAACTTCAATTGGGCAAGTTCTCACATAATGGGCAATATCTTACCTCATACCTTTCCACCAAAACTCTCTCTGAATCAGCTCTCACGTCTGCTCTATCCCACAGTGTCCAGCAATTTTGGCATCGTGATGCTCTGCCATAACACGTTTCCTCTCTCTGGCTGGAACCACAAGTCGACGCGATTGCTGGGTAGGCTCAAAGTACAAAAGACCAACTGAATCTACAACAAAGTCACGCACTATACTCCCATCTTGCAATAGCTTTAACTTTGCTTGTGCAAAAGCATCATCATGCATAGCTTGAATCCACTGTGTCCGCTCCTCATCACTCAAATATGAGGTCACCACATTGTTGACCTATGCCTGCACTGTTGTATCCACAAAAGGAGGTAAGCTTCGTGAAATTGCATCTGCAACAACATTCGCCTTGCCCAGAATATACTTGATGGTTGGCATGATCGACTCGAAATACCCTTGCTTCAACCATCTAGTTTGTGTTCTGGACAAATTGGCTTGGTTCATGAATGTCGTTATTGGTGACTGATCTGTCATCACTATCACTCCAACTACACTCCCTTCTAGATAATATCTCCACTTGCACAAACAATAAGCCATTGCACACATTTCCTTGTCATACGGGTAGTACTTGACTTCGCTGGGACGCGGTCATCTTGACAGAAAAGCTGCTGACTGAAGACCCTTGCTGTGGTCCTGTATAAGTGTACCTCCCACGGCTGTATCCATCGCATTGATCACTACTACATATGGCGTCTCTGGATCAGGTAGATCCAACACTGGAGAATTGGTCAATGCAGACTTCAAGCATTCAAGAGCTTCTTGCTGTCTTGGACCAAATTGCCATTGAGCATCCTTGACAATCAACTCATACAGAGGTGCCACAAGATGAGCATAACGGTGAACATACCTCCTGTAGAAATTGGTCATCCACAAAAAGTTGTGTACATCAGTCACATTCAGGGGCTTCTAGTTGAGAATTGCCTTAGTCTTCACCGGTAATGGATATATCCCATTGGCACTGATCCAATGTCCCACGAAGTCTGTACCAGTTACTGCATTCTCAGTTTTGGACGCCTTTGCAAACAATTTGTGCTCCTTGAGTCTTGCCAACACTCTGCTGAGATGTATGGCATGATCCTCAATATCCTTGGAGTTTATGATCAGGTCGTCCAAGAATACAATCACAAAATCATCGAGCATGTCCACAAACAAATCATTCACCATAGCCTAAAACTGTGGAGGTGCATTTGTCCCTCCGAATGGACAAACAAGGAATTTGTAATGCCCGTATTGACATTTGAAAGCGGTTTTGCTTGTGTCCTCTGGCCAGATAGGGATTTGCCAATAACCACTCCTCAAGTCGATTTCTGAAAAGATCTTTGCACCATGCAATCTGTCCATCAATTCATCAGATAATGGCAATGGATACTTCTTGATCAATTTATTCAGCCACCTATAGTCCAGACACATGTGGAGTCCTCCATTCTTCTTTGGTGCGAATAAAATTGGTGCACCCCAAGGACTCTCGGACGGTTTTGCAAAACCCATGCTCAACAAATAGTCCAACTGACGCTTCACTTCCTCAAGCTCAAGTGGACTCAGCTTGTACAAAGTTCTACTCACAGGTTCAGCTCCTTCCTCAAGGTCAATATAAAATTCATGACCTTTACATACCGGAGGTACTTCTGCTAGCAGATCCTTAGTGAAAACATCTCGGTATTTATCGAGAACTTTTATTAACTCCTCTGTCAACTCCTGCCTCTTGAGTTTATCCACATCTGAACCTTCATGTTCTTCAAGAATAGTCTCCACTGCTGCCTTGGTATCATCCTCAGGTCGGATAATCACCATCACACATGGAGATTGCTCCTTAGCAATTTCTTCAATTCTGTCTGAGACTTGCTGCCGCACAATCTTAGGCATAGGAATACTCAGATTCACATGAGTTGGCAGGTAATGAAATGTTCTCCTCTCTGTAAATTCTATTGTTCCATCCCCAAAACTGGATGCAAGGGTCTTCCTTTACTAACCATGGTTGACCTAAGAGAACATCATGACTCAAACCAGGAAAAACATCAGCTGAAAATCTGGTCACGATAGAACCACAACGCATTCGTAGATTTGTAACTCTTCCCAATGTATAACATGTTGTTTTGTCTGCCATTTCCAGCCGCACAGGTTCTCCAGTCAATGCAAGTCCAAGTTGATGTGCCAACTTCTCAGAAATGTAGCTCCCAGTTGAGCCACTATCCAAGTATGCAAAAACTTAATGTTTACCCAAAGTAGCTGCAAGTTCAAGCCTAGTGTATCCTGGACCAGCCAAGGGAGACACTAGTGGTTCTTCCAGGTTTTTCATGCATGCTTGTGAATCGCCACCACCCCAAACATCATGTGTGGAACAGAATTTGTCTGCACACCCACTTCCGCCGTGTCCACTATGCTATCCACTGGGTCCAACTCAATATCGTGATCTTCAACACAAGTTCTGACTATGACCCCTTGACCACAGTTGATGCCCGTCTGGGGGTTACGACAAGCACCAAGATCAACTTTCAAATCAGCACCTACTGCACAGTTTTCCTCACTCACCAACTGTCCATGCGCTGTCTCTGAACCCTCTGCTCGCCTTGGCCTCACTAACACTGCCACCCTCCAAGACTGGCTGCCTAATACTGCCGCAAAAACTCGTCTCCCTCCTATGCCTCTCTCACACAACTGCCACCGCCGTCGCCTACGCTTTCTCCTCACACCACGTACATGCACTTAGGTTGGAAAGGTGGTTGCTTCCAACCTCCTAGGCGTTTAAATAACGTGCTGCCTCAGCCAATCTTGGGCAGCGAGAAACGCAGTGATCCCTGGATCCACACAGACGACAAGTGCCAGAACCTAGTGCATCTCCACGGCTGGAGCTTCGTCCTCGACCATTGCCATGCTAGCTGCCACGTCCACCTGACTGCTGGAATCGGCCTGCTGATTGTCCACGTCCTCGTCCTCTCTGCTGGATAACTGCAACATGTGTAGTCCTTTCCCTGGACCTCTGGAACCTACCACCTTCCCGCTGACCTGGGCGGTGTTGATAGCTGTCATCCCAACCACGTCTCAAACTTCCAAGTCTCTGGGCCATGTTAATGGCCATGTTGGGATCGCCAAAAGACATGCCTGCCACCTGAGATTGAATAGGCTCTCTGAGGCCCTCCAGGAAAGACTGTAATGCTCACTCCGTGACAAGTCAGCCACACGGAAGCTCAGTTTGAGGAACTGCTGAACATAGTCCTCAATCGATCGAAATTGTCTGAGATGTCGCAACTGATGGCGAGATGTCTCCTCCAGGGTCGTGGGCTCGAAAGCCATGCGCAACTCAGCAGAAAATGCACGCCAATCTGTGGGGTATGTGCGCTCACCAGATGCCACACGCAGCTCTAGTAGATTCATCCATGATCCTGCTGCACCGGACAAGTGTGCAGTCATGATCGGTAGCCATCTCCGCTCAGAGATACCTCCACCCTAAGGCCACCTAGCCATGGATTGAATCCACTCTATAGGGTACTGGTTACGTGCGCCAGTGAATCTCTCAGGTGCCTCATTCCGAATCCTGGAGAGATCAAACGTCTGATCCCCGGGTGCTCAGCCACCAATCGGACCACCTGAGGCACCAGGATCCCCACCATCAAGTGCTCCACCTCCTGGACCACCTGGTCCACCTGGTCCATCTGGTCCACCTCGTCCACCTGGTCCGCCTAAAAATCCTCCTGGGAAGCCTCCTGACCCTCTGTTCAGACCACTGAAACCACTCTGGACACCTTCTGGATAGTTTACTGTGCCGCCAAAAACACCTGGGATAGTACTCCGTACACTTCCCCTGCCACCCACTGATGCATATGATCCCAAACTTGCATATGGATCAGGTCCATGGCCTCTGTTATCATGCATAAACGGTAAAGTATTGTGCACAACAGGCGTAGTACTGAGGGGATGTAATCCTGGCCCAGTACTGTAGCATTGTCAGGCAATTGAGGTCGAAACCCACTTGTCGTAGTTGACTCAACACCCACCATGCCATTCACAGCATGAGCATCAGTCATGGTCGTAGAGAATCCCCCTGTAGGGTTAGTGTTGCCAACAGAGTCTTCCACGTTGTACCCACTAAGCTCCACGGTGTGTGCCATGTTGCCCTCGGTGTGTGACGTAGGCTCCCCGGTGTGTGCCACGCCCCCTCAGTGTGCAGCACGGGTGTCACGGGTTGCGCCTCCGCCCCTCCGGTGTGCATTGGTACCATTACAGTACCCGCGCCGAGCACAGTGGTACCACAGTACAGCGGTGAACTGTGGTGCTGTGCAAACCGCTCTGTCTGACTCGCACACCATAGCGCGCCTTGCTGCTCCGCTGCCACGGTACCGCCATGCCCCTCTCCGTCCACCACCCGCCAGAACTCGAAGGGGGTGCCGGCTGACTGGTTGGTTGGCCTCAAAACCTGCTCGCTGCTTGGGTTGCCAACCTCCTGTGCCGACGCTGCGCCTCGCACCGCATCCTCACCGATTCTGGCCGCGTCGGAACGTGGCCGCCGGTCTGCCCCGTCCGAATTTCTTTGCATCCCGCTAGCTCCAACAGCTCCCGCCTGAATCTCATCGATTCGCCAGAGAGTTTCAGCCTCGGCCTACTGTTGCGGCCCGCGGGCGGCTGCTGGTTTCCGGAGTTTGGGGGGCGGTCGCCGCACCCGATGGCGCGGCCTCAATGCCGCGCCTCTCCGCCAGATTCCGGCGGGCGTTGTCGGGGTGCTCAGTTGTTCGGTAGCGCGGTGGGCCCTTGGACGCTCGGGGACCTTCCCCGAAGCCTGCCGTGCACAGGCGGTGGGTTCGCGGCGGCGGTCGGCGGTTCGCTGCCTCGCGGCGGGGCAGAGAGGGGCCCGGATTTGCGATTACAGTCTGACACAACGCGGCGCGCATCCAATGTACCTGCGCGATGCCCGGTCGCGGGTCCATCGCGTCACATCAGACATGACAGTTCATTGTAATGTACGGACCGTGTACCAGCGCCCCTCCGTCACCTATAATCAACCTAATCTAGCTCTAATTCCAACAATCCCCACCCAGCACCTGGCCTCAAAGTACTACGTCTTCAAGAGGCCGTATCTTCCTCCATACTCCTCAGAACTGAGTGCTAAACGAAGCGTTGGAACCAGGAAATCATAAGTAAACCGTAGATAAGGATGACTCAGCGAGATTACGTAATATAACTGCAGAAAACACCATTAACTGCCTGCCCCCAAGTAGCTCCACAACAGTACTCTCCCCTTGGGGTAGCTTTCGCCCTCGAAAGCGTCACTATCCCATACTAGTGACTTCTTCGGGCTTGTCCCTTTTGATCATCTTCTGTAGCTCTCTCGCATAGGTGAAATTTCCTGCCGGTATCCAGGAGGCATCATCCAAGCTCCACCCTGTCCATAATAGAGGTGGCCACACTCGGGTACCGTCCGCTCCGTTGCGTCCGGTTCGTAAAAGTGAGTGTGATATTCGTCCGGTAACATCCGGTCCGTTGTTTGCCGTACTGCCGTCCGCAGAATCCGGCTCTCACTTTTTCTTCACCATTATTTGCCGTTAAATTAACGGAGGGCGTGCGCGGCGTCCGGTCCGCAACAAAACATCCGTGGATTCATAATTTTGGTCCGTTCTGTCCCGTAGGTACTTGCTTTCCAGCCACGGCAAGGTCAAGGCGAAGTTGCCAGGGATTTCCATTTTGCAGCAACTCGAATTGTGTTGGTTGCACGCTTCATAAACATGTGTGGGCGTTTTCCAGGTCATGTATTTTGCGGTTTGTAATACATGGAGTGTTTTGGAGAACTGAACAACACACAAGCCGTGTGTAAAGTTCCAGTGTATGGCCTGCCATCCTGCACCACTTGCTGCGGCTGGTACTGCTGCGTAGTACGCAGTGCGCACCACACTCCCATTGCAAGTCTTCCCGGCCATTGCAGCAAGGGTTCGGCTTACTTGTAATACCAAACACGGACACACAAACACCCACATCACCTGAGGCAGGTGGCAAAGAGGGTTCACCTCTGAACATAGTT